>QXTE01000289.1:185249-203325 GCA_003942145.1 Platysternon megacephalum | reverse complement strand
GACTGGAAAAAAGCTAATGTAGTGCCCATCTTTAAGAAAGGGAAGAAGGAAGATCCAGGGAACTACAGGCCAGTTAGTCTCACCTCAGTCCCTGGAAAAATCATGGAACAGGTCCTCAAGGAATCAATCCTGAACCACTTAAAGGAGGGGAAAGTGATCAGGAACAGTCAGCATGGATTCACCAAGGGCAAGTCATGCCTGACTAACCTAATTGCCTTCTATGATAAGATAACCGGCTCTGTGGATGAGGGGAAAGCAGTGGATGTGCTATTTCTGGACTTTAGCAAAGCTTTTGATACAGTCTCCCACAGTATTCTTGCCAGCAAGTTAAAGAAGTATGGGCTGGATGAATGGACGGTAAGGTGGATAGAAAACTGGCTAGATGGTCGGGCTCAACGGGTAGTGATCAATGGTTCCTTGTCTAGTTGGCAGCCGGTATCAAGTGGAGTGCCCCAAGGGTCGGTGCTGGGGCCGGTTTTATTCAATATCTTCATTAACGATCTGGAAGATGGTGTGGACTGCACCCTTAGCAAGTTTGCAGATGACACTAAACTGGGAGGAGTGGTTGATACGCTGGAGGGTAGGGATAGGATACAGAGGGACCTAGACAAATTAGAGGATTGGGCCAAAAGAAATATGATGAGGTTCAACAAGGACAAGTGCAGAGTCCTGCATTTAGGACGAAAGAATCCCATGCACTGCTATAGACTAGGGACCGAATGGCTGGGCAGCAGTTCTGCAGAAAAGGACCTAGGGGTTACGGTGGACGAAAAGCTGAATATGAGTCAACAGTGTGCCCTTGTTGCCAAGAAGGCTAATGGCATTTTGGGTTGTATAAGTAGGGGCATTTCCAGCAGATCGAGGGATGTGATCATTCCCCTCTACTCAGCACTGGTGAGGCCTCATTTGGAGTACTGTGTCCAGTTTTGGGCCCCACACTACAAGAAGGATGTGGATAAATTGGAGAGAGTCCAGCGGAGGGCAACAAAAATGATTAGGGGGCTGGAGCACATGACTTACGAGGAGAGGCTGAGGGAACTGGGATTGTTTAGTCTGCAGAAGAGAAGAATGAGGGGCGATTTGATAGCTGCTTTCAACTACCTGAAAGGGGGTTCCAAAGAGGATGGATCTAGACTGTTCTCAGTGATAGAAGATGACAGAACAAGGAGTAATGGTCTCAAGTTGCAGAGGGGGAGGTTTAGGTTGGACATTAGGAAAAACTTTTTCACTAGTAGGGTGGTGAAGAACTGGAATGGGTTACCTAGGGAGGTAGTGGAATCTCCTTCCTTAGAGGTTTTTAAGGTCAGGCTTGACAAAGCCCTGGCTGGGCTGATTTAGTTGGGTTTGGTCCTGCTTTGAGCAGGGGGTTGGACTAGATGACCTCCTGAGGTCCCTTCCAACCCTGAGATTCTATGATTCTATGACTGTATAAAATCGACTTCTATAAAATCAATCTAATTTTGCAGTGTAGACATACCCTTAGATGCTTTTGAAAATTTTACCTTCAGTGTATTGGTTCTTCATGTGACCTCTCTTTTTTTTTTTTGCTTTATACCTAGTGTCTTCTAGTCTTCCAGCCACATTTAGGTTATTACCGATTCCATAAAATAAAGTGAGGGTGAAGGTAATGAAACGAAGGTAACTATCTACATAAATACTGTGTTGCACCTGACACACTTATGGACAAATAGGGTTGGACATAAATCAGGAGAAGACAACAAGGTTTTGAGTAGAGCTGGCCAGAAAATGAGGGTTCCCCCTCCCCCCCAATGGAAAAGCTATATGAAAACTTTTTTTTTTACTTAACCTTAATTTGATTTAAATTTATTTTTTAAATTTTCATCAAAACACCAAAAACCTGAAAACTGAAAATTTGGGCTGAAAAGTGCCAACCTGCCCCACCCGCCAAAAAAATTATCAAAAAAGCTAGACACTTCCTTCAAAATATTTCAATTTGTCAAAAACACAGAAGAGAATTTTTGACCAGCCGTAGTTTTGATGTAAGGTTGCCTCAATAAAGACCTGATCCTACAAGTTCTGATTGGAGTCAATGGGAGCTTGAGGTGCTCAGAACCTCACAGGATTGAGCACCAAAACAACTAATAGCTGTCACTATATGTAAGCCATTGAGAAACACAATATGGCCACTGTGTTTCCTTGCAGGAGCACAGCAGTCCCTGTGTCTGATTCATTGCTTTTACAATTACTTTCAGATACTGCAGATACTGCAACTGGCAAATAAAAAGTGTTCAGTATCCCTTCCCCAAGGAATTTTGAATGCCAATCTAATAAATAACCCTGGTTAAAAAAAATAGTTAAAACCATTTCCTCCCTTTATGTAGAAGACATTTACCACAGAAAACAATCAAAATCTTTCCAAGAAATCTGAAGGATTACGTTTTATTCATAATTTAAGGCCAGTAGGAATCATCTAGTCTTTCTGACCCAGTATGCCAGTTTTACCTAGCTAAAGTGCTCATCTGGATCATTAACCAACAGAAATGGGATCTGAGCAGATCATAGAACCACAGAAATGTAGGGCTGGAAGGGACCTTGAGAAATCTTCAAGTCCACCCCTCTGTGCTGAGACAGGACCAAAGTAAATCTTTAATATCCCTGACAGCTGTTTGTCCAACCTGTTCTTAAAAACTCCAATGATGGAGATTCCACAACCTTTCTTGGAAGCCTATTCCAGAGCTTAACTACCCTCATAGTTACAAGGTTTTCCTAATATCTAACCTATATCTCCCTTACTGCAGATTAAACCCATTACTACTTGTCCTACCTTCAGTGGACGTGGAGAATAATTGATCACCATCCTCTTTATAAAAGCCCTTAACATATGTGACGAATGTTTTCAAGTCCTCCCTCAGTCTTCTTGTCTCAAGACTAAACATGTCTAGTTTAGTTTGAACCTTTCCTCATGGTTCAGGTTTTCTAAACCTTTTATCATTTTTGTTGCTCTCCTCTGGACTCTCTCTCCAATTTGTCCACATCTTTCTTAAAGTGTGGTGCCCAGAATTGGACACAATACTGCAGCTATTAAATGACTCCTAGACTACATGCAATACGATTATTTTAATGGAATACAAAAATGATAAAACACAAAAGAAGATGGACTTTCATATTTCCCAAGATACTGTAATACCTGAACGGGTAGTCTCTGATGTGCTGTCAGATTTCCAATGTACTTTCACCTCAGCATAGGTGCTCCTCTCTCCTGTAAGGAGACACAAAATGCTGTCAACAGTAGACCTTTGGACTATCAAGGCCTAGTCCTGCAGGGTGCTGAACTCCTGCATTTCCCATTTACTCCAACACCTTGCAGAGTCAAACCTTTTGTGAGAAAATAAAAAACAAGAATAAGTTTCATTCTTCCCTGAAAGGACACATCTGCCTCCTCCCTAATAGGCCAGAACAACATCAGTACCAGTACTAGAGGATATTATCAGGATATTATAATCCATGCTGTTCCACTATGCAATTTTTCAGACAAATGGAAAGAATTACTGATGTATTTAATAAAATCCAGATATTGTCTGAATTTCCAGAGGAAAAAAAATATTAACTTGGAGTTAAGCTGAGAATAAATATCCGTAGTTTATTAGGAAAAACATTACAGGAATGTTGTAACTATCCCATAGAAAGCATTATGAACCCAGAAAATTCAGAGTTAAGGTTAAACTTAAAATAAATCTAAACATGATAATGTATGGAAAGGCATAGATAAAGCACTCAAGCAATCATAACTCTGCCCTTTAGTGATGCTATGAGAAAAAACAAATAAAAGCTAATCTATATTTAAAAACCAGTTTACTCTAATCTCAGACTACATACACTAAAATGGTTTAGTTATAATTGTCTGGCTATTGCACAGTGTAGTTACTCCCAGTGCAACCCTGATTTTATAAAAGTACCTGGAGACACCCAAACCTTTTTTAAAATCAAGGGTTCCTAAAGTCAGGAGAAGTCAAACAATCTGCAAAGAATAATTAGTGCAGTATTTTGTGTGTGTATGGGTATGTATAATATGGAGCGTTTTTATTATGGTTGGGAGTGCAAATACATATAAAAGGTACTAAGTTGAGGCTTCAAATAAAGTGAAGGAGGTCATGCTGGAATATAAAACATAAATTTTGTCTGGAAATGTTACACTAAGAATGTATCCAAAAACCCTGCAGAGATACTCCTATTTCAGTTTGAGAGTGACATTTTTGTTTTGTTTAGATTGAGAAGGAACTGACTTAAATTGAATCACCACTAGTAAATTGAAATAAGAGTTTTTATACAGAGTTTTTCATTGGTTTAGTGAAATTGGTCTAAAAACATACCTTCACTTAAACCAGTGCAAGTTTGTGGGTAGATTTACATGTGAGGCACACCCTGTGTCTTTTTGGTGTATTTAGACAATATTGTCTCATTGTTTCCTTGCTATCCCTCATCTGTCTGTATCCATCCATTGTTTCTTGTCTTATACTTAGGTTGTAAGCTCTTTGGGGCAGGGACTGTCTTTTTCTCCTTTGTTTGTACAGTGCCTAGCACAATGGGGTCCTGGTCCATGGCTGGGGCTCCTAGGCACTACAGTAATACAAATAATAAAAATTAATTTATTATTATTATGATGATGTGCTATGTAAACTTAGTTAATTCAATTCAATGACTCAGTTACACATGGCAGATTTCTCATGCGTCTTTTGTATGTTGTCTTGCATAGTCAAAGTTCAGAGTTCTTTGGAATGTATAAGGTTTATTGATCAAAATAGAGAAATGGGAAATTATATAAAATAGAGAAATGGGAAATTATATAAAAAAATCAAAGATGGCTATAATATAGTTACAAAGTTTGAAAGAATGAATTTAACATAGACTGTTGAAACTTATCAAGAAGTAAAGATCCAAGATATAATCACATAGTGGTAAACTTATCACAAAGCATAATCATATTGTTAGTAACTTATCCTAAGTATATATACTCTTGGCAAGTGATTTTGGTACCAACAGGACATTATAGACCTTTGACATAGATCTTTTAAATTGACAGTCAAGTTAAACACAGGTTCAGTTAAAAACCAATATATACATACACCAGTCAAGGATTGTTCATGCTAGTACAATCAACAGTAATTCTAAAATTACAATTTGGAAATTTAGACAATTAATTTCAGAAAAATGACAATTTAATTTAAAATTGCCTTCCTAGGTCATATGAGTCATAGCCAGAATCTTCATCCTAAATATACTAATATCACACTCTCATATCACACATTTAACCTACTCTATGCAGGTAATAGTTTAAAATTATTTCTAATTTATCTTGATATTCCCGGTTGTTAGTGCTGCAGAGTTGTTAATGCTGCTAGTGCTACTGTTCTGGGAGCTCTGGTGTTAGCTGCATGAACAGAGAGTGCATCTGGCTGATTCAGCTGACCTTGATGTTATTCATTGAAAGAGACCACAGGTTTAGTTCGGTGGCAAAGGTGCTTGGCCAGTTTATTGTCAGCAAAGCATGGTTGTAGTGCCCCATATGAGCGACATGTTCACTAACACATGTACCTGCGACAAGTTATCAGTTCAATCAGCACACCAGGATGTTGTCCCCTACAGCCGCACAAAGATACTCCTCCTATGACTACTCCTTTTATACATTTATACAAACAGATTACATATTACACTCCAGATGTTGTTAGTTACCACCCTTATCCTTGTACCTTGCTAGTTCGAATAAAACATCCTCATCTATTATCCTGTCATCCCCTCTATCTTTACAAGGGCTCAGTGTGTTCCTGTACCATCTCTTAGGAATGCGCTTACATAAGTACTTGAGAGATCTGTATGGTTTTGTACCATCTTCTCTCATTGGGAATGTGCTTACTTACCGAGTGTGTTACTGTTCTGTGAAGGCCAGGCCCACTCTGGGTCACAGCCTTTGGTTCACACTGTTAGTTATGCCTATGGTCCAGCAAGGCCTACATTCCCCATTTAGATACAAAAGTGTAAGGATATCCTGCAATCCTAATGTTTATTACCTCAATTTTCTTATATTACTCTAAGTAAAGGTTAAGCAATAGTAACTCTGTTGCTTTAAAAATCACATAAGATCTTTGTATTTTGTTTAAGAAACTTGTCTGTTTCTGGTGACTTATTGTGTCTAGGCTCTGATTGCTCCAGGGCAGGCATGGACACTTTCAATATAAAGGTAACTGAAAGAATGTAAACACAGTTCCTATTGGAATAATGTAATGCTATGCAGGACTTGTGTAACAAGCTATCCAATCTCAGTATTCTTTGTTCACTTAGACTCAGATCTTCAAAGGTATTTAGGACCTACCTCCTCTTGAATCAATGGGAGTTAGGTGCCTTATTGACTTAGTCTTTTCTAGACATTCAAGATAAAACATTGCTAGCAAAATACAAACACAGTAGTATATTTTAAGTCATCAACAGACTTTATAACTCAAGTACATACTTTTCAAATATTTCAGTTAATACAGTCCACTGGGACAGAAAGGAAATATATGCATAGCAGATGCCTTTTGTTACTTGATAATGAGCTGTAGCTTCTTCTATCAAGTCTTTGAAGGCATTTCTAATGGAATTTTTTCATATTTGCAAAACTGGCCTGACCATTCAAGATGCAGCATTCATCTCTGATGAGAAATTGTGATTGTCCAACCAGAGTCTCCTTTGACTTGGATGTCATTATTCCACACTCCAAAGAAACAAAGGAATGTGTCTTTCTTGTAGTTTTATGTTTTATAATTGTTTACCATAAACACAGGGATGCGGTTTTGACAGACCTGGGAATAACTGAAGCATCATCTTTACCTGTTACCCAGGGGTGGTGGTGCAGCAAGAAGCCGAGGTTTTCCTCTAGCCCCTCCCTCTTTTTCTGGTTCATTCCGTCACTCCTCCCCCATTTTTTTACATATGTGGGATCCTCAGGTACACCAGGGGCTCAGGCAATCATCTTCTATGAGGCCTGAAAGGTATTTCCCCACCAAAGGAGAATTGGTGCACCACTTTTAGGATTTTTCACTTTACTTTTTGCATTCAGGAGGTCTGGTTTGGAGATTCCTTGATGAGAAAGCTAAATTGTCACAACTTTGGATGGGTTTCCAGTGTGGATTGCAGGTTAGCAATGGTCAGTCTGAGGCTATTATATCCCCAGTTGGTGCACTACTTAGGAACTGGAGCTAGGCATTGGCACAGCATGTAGGAGAAATAAATTTCCATGTCTGGCCTGACTTGAGGCTCCCCTCATCTCAGTTCTCCACCCTTCTGCGTGGAGAAGAAGGCTGACATTCAGGCGTCCAGGCTAGCTGAATGTAAGTGATAGGCAGATGATTGATCTCCCCACAGCTTCTGGTGTGATACATCCTAATCATTGTGGGCAGCTCTCAAACTGGTAGCTGGCAGGTAGCTGGCAGGTAGCTGAGCAGGTAGCTGGCAGGTAGCTGAGCAGTGCTGTTAACTTCAGTTAAGTTTTAAGTTAACAAAGTTGTAGCCTCAACATTTAACCACACAGTGTGTCTCACTGTCTCCATGTTCATATCTATGGGCATCTGTTGCCTTTGGGCTCATTTTCAGAGCATGAGAGCCCATGCATCTTTTACATGCAAACATGTTATGGAATTTCCCCAGATATTATTTTCAGAACTTAGTAGTTGAGGCCAGGATGAGCACTTGCCAAAAGCATCCGGTTTTTCTGTATGTGTTTTTTGTAAAAAGCCCCTTGAGGGATTCCCTTATCTCCCCCCCCCCCCCCCCCCCCCCCCCCCCCCCCCCCCCCCCCCCCCCCCCCCCCNAGGCTCTGTCGGCTACTTGTCCCCTTACAGACATGGCCAATCTCCACTCTCTGAACTTTATAGTCTTTCCATATTCCTTGCTGACTTTAAGTCATTGGTATAGTTTATAGGGACTGAGTATAATAATTTTTTCTTAATTGGGGACACTACCAGCAGGAGACAGATAATGAAATGGCAGAACGTAATCCCTCTATAACTCTTTACTTTTACTCTTTACCTTTAACATCTCTGATTTTTCCCTTCTGTAATTCAGTTAAAATCATGAATGGTGCTACATTTTTGAGCTGGTCTGCTGTGTGTTACATTTTCAACAATGTAACAGATCTGCGTGACTACTCAAGCAGTTAGCAGCCTTGTGGGCAAACAGCCAGTCCTTATGACATGCATCAATAGCGTCTGTCTTAGGGCTTTCACTTGGCTTTTCAACTTCTCAGTTATATGTCACGTTTCACCCATTTTAATATCTTTATTCTCTACCGATTTGTCCATTTTATTACCCATTCTTCTTATTTCATCCAAAGAGACATTTGGCTGTTTAATCACATGAAGCCGGTCTATGTCTTTTTATATCAGTGATCTATTTAAAACATACATAGCATAAAACAGTAACTTCCTCATTTGACCTTTGTCGAGCAGGTATGTTAATAAATGTATTTACTTTTAACTTAAAATGTATTGTAGTGTAACTGTCACCAGCTTTTGCTGAAAGAAAAACAGTTTGTATTAACTTCCACAGAAATCCTATATGATTTCTCAGGCCTGTGCAGAAAGTTATGCCCAAACAACGATATTAGTAAATTAACAGGAGTTAATAAGTTTAGGTATCAGTACTGTTGTCCCTTTTTGATCCGAGTGGCTAGTTAAAGTTTGGGACTGTGGGAATGTTCCAATTGGAAGTAAAAATTGATGGAGTCTGGTATTTTCTTTGGTGTAATCTTCTTTATTTACAAGGAATGTACAAAGTCCTGCTTCTCCAAATGCAGGAGGAACCAAAAACAAAAGGAGCAGTTTCTTAGCTTACATCCCCAAGCCTCTCTAGCCAAAATCAGACCCCAAAGGTCTCCCTCTATCTCAGTGGTTTTCAAAATGGGGTATGCATCGCCTGAGCTGTCGTCAGGGGACACGTGAGAAAAATCCTGTAATGGTGGACAACATATCATGTTGTTCCTTACAGACCTCCCTCCCCCACAGACCCCTGTTTTCAAAGATATATTGTGACCCTATATATTGTGACCCTATTGTGGGGGGATGTAGTAACTACATTATTTGGAAAGGGGTATGCAGCCTAAAAAGTTTGAAAACCACTGCTTTAGGTTCTTCCATAGTCACACTATGCTTATAGGCTCCTGCTTGGCTTTCTTGCCTCTTCCCCTGCCTCTGTTCTTGTCTGTTCAGTTTCTGTGTGAACTCTCGTCCCACACACAAACACACACCCCTGCCACCAAAACAATACTCATCCATAAGCTACTGGGTGGATTCACATACACTTTTGTCTTAGCTGGGGTCTTATGCTTACAGTGAGGTCACACCCATCAATCTCAATGGAGTTTAACCCAACCCATAACAAGATTTCACCCAGCTCATAACAATATTAACCAAATCCATATGTTATTGCAAATATCTATATTTTGTACTGTTATCCTCACCCAGAAAACAAGGAGTCAGAATAAAGGGTCAATTTTCATGCCGGCAAAAATATTAACATTGTTGTGCCACCAGGTTGTGGAGCAGAGTTCCAATTTAGCAAAGCACCTACGCCCATGTTTAAAGTTAAGAAACAGGTGATGAGAATAATTAGAGGGATGGGGAAAATTTCATATGATCACATAGATTAGGAACTTCTTTTCACTGTCTCATAATACAAAAACTAGAGTCCATTCAATGCAAATTCAAAATAAAGATAAAAAGGAAATACTTGTTCATACAATGCACTAGTAGCCTGTAGAATTCATTGCCACAAGAGAGTTTAGCAAAATTCAAAAAGGGATTAGACATTTGTATGGATGGCAGAACAGCCTCAGTTATAGTAATAAATTTTTTTTTTAAAAAACAGTTTTGAAAGGAATATGAACTCTCATGCTTCAGAGCATACGCCAAACTCTAACTATTGGGATTTAGGTGGGAATTTTGCCTGGAGGTTGGTTATTCCATGACTGGTTTCTTGCACTTTCATCTAAAATATCTGGTGCTGGCAACGGGCAGAGTCAGGACACTGGATTAGATGGACTATTGATCTGATCCAGAATGGCAATTCCTGAGTTCAGTTCATTCAAATTAAAGAGAATCTTAAAAGCAATTAAACTCTAAAAATTAATATTACCATTACAATATGACAATGTTGGGTTATTCGTTGAAGAATAGTCTATCAGACATGACAGGACACAGAGGCATTTCAAATAAAAACAGAGTTTCATGCATTCAGATATCACAACACTAGGTTCTACTAATTCACTCATTGTGTGCACATGTAGGCTTTGATCCCACCATTGCATCTGCCCAGCTGATCCTGACATCCCCACTGACTTTAGTGGGGCTACATGGAGACACAAAAGTCCTTCTGTGCTGATCCAATTTCAGTATCGGTACCAAACCACACACAATGGATAAAAGAACAAAAACATTTTGTACAGTCATCTTGTTCAGTCTCTGTGTCCCAGTGGGGGTTTGTAGAAGTTGTTTTCATAGAGAAAACACTGTTCTGATGGCACATTCAGAAGGACATATTTTACTTTGATAAATAGTATTATTTCGACATATCTCGCACACAATTGTCCTATAACCAGCAGAAACTATTTCGTGATATGAATGTAAAAAACATGCATGGTTACTTGATGCTTTTGTTGATATAATACAGATGAGAGGCATTGCTGTAAGCAATTAATATTGTATTCTGAAGACACTTTTAGTTAAGATTAGTTAATTTTTGTCTAAAGCACTATACATGTGATGACAATTATGACAACTTATTAAAAAGATGAGCTATTTCCTAGTTATACCTCCTAATTTATATCTGATGCACTTTACATAAAAAACCTGTTTTTCAAGAAATAGCTTTATATTGAGGTCTTATCAATAGATCATATACAAATCATACAGTTAAACATTTTTAGAATGATCACAAACATGTCCATTGATTTTGGACTGCTATTTTTCTCTTTTCAACATGTCAGCTCTATAACTGTTAGTTGAAAAAGGAAAGATTAAAATTAATAAATTTTGCAAAAGATGGTTATTTATAAGTATATTTTGTATTTTTAAAAGTACTGTGATTACTATTCTTAGGAAAGTTTTATCAACATCAGTCACTCTCTGCCAAAGAATGAATGTTGTCTTTAATTTAAAAGGAGAATTAAATGTAGACAGACCTGAAAATATTTTATGGTAACTACAGAAATTCACTGCTTTAAAATGTAAAAGAACTAAAAGTAAAGGGCTTCCAGTTAGGGCTGTCTTTACAATGAAGGTAACCACAGATTTCTAATAGTTCCTTTTAGTGACTTTTTGTTAACTTTTAACCATTTGCAAAATAGCATGTTTCAGATACACTATTGGAATAACGTGTTGGGAATCAGAAGACCATAGTTTACTTTTGCTAGAATTCATAAATCAGAGTGTCCTCATATTAATAAAGGTAGATAAGTTAGATATCATTCTAGTCCTAGTGCTCTAAAAGTGATTTTGTTCAGAATTTAACACTTCTGCCTACCAAATTTTTATTTAAAATATTTATTTACATATTTATTATTTGAAAGTTTTAAGATTGTAATTTAAAATGCAAAAAAATAAAATAAAATAAGCTTTCTTTTTTTACCTGGAGCCAAAGTTTGTGAAGTAAAACACACTCTTTCTTCTGGTGGTATCTGTATATCTGCATAAGTGACTTCACTCGCCATTTTGACAAAGTGTCTTGAGATTTGAAAGTAAACTGGTTACATAGAAGATACGCATTCTGCATTACATCCTTTCCACTCCTTACCACACCCATCTTACTGCTTTGGGTCAAGAGAAGGACTAGAGGCATTTAAAAAGGAAGGAAACAAGCTACTGTATTTCTTTCAAATGCAATTTCACAGTTTTTAGCCCTCTTAAAAATTATTCTTCAGTCTCCCAATGATAATGTATTTTATCTGTGTTTTGTCTCTGTATACTGTACATACACAATACAACTATTATTTTTACTATCTTGTTTACAACTTGTGGCTCATATCCTGCTTAACTTAACTTATTTATTAGGGCCTGATTCTGCAAGTTCTAAGTACTATCGCCTCCTACTGAAGCCAATGGAAATTTAGTAGAGCTGGTGTCAGCTGACCGGGTTGAGGATGGTGTAGCTTAGTGGTTGGAGCAGGAACCAAGGTCTAGGGTCAGAGCTGTAGTCAGTAGTTAGAAGCCAGAGCCAAGGGTCAAGCTGGAGGGCAGGAACTGGAGCAAGCAGGGTAGCAGGCAAGGCTGGGTGCAAGGTAGTAGCAACAGGAACCAGGTAACACAGGAGCAGGCACAGTGGTGGGTATGAGCACTGAGCAGCCAGCAAGCTGGCCTGCAGCCAATCAGGTAGCTGCAGGCCAGATGTATTGATGAGGCTGCCTGTTCACTAGTTCTGCTGCAGGCCCTGGTTCCTGACAGCTGGTCAGAAAAGCTATGATGCATCAGAAAATGCAATTCTGTCAAAATAGAAATGCTTCATGAAATTGTGTTGACTTCACTGAGAATTTTTGTAGGAAAAAGATTGGGAAAAAACGTTCTGAGAACATCAAATAGTCCCATTTCTCTTCCATGGACAGTCTACAATTCTGGGATTGGCAATGGAGATAAGACGATGGGTAAAATGATCTACCCTAATAGTTCATTCTTCAGTGTCTAGGGGTCAAACTGTGAGGTATTTCCTAAGTTAAAATTCCCATTGATTCCAATACGAGTTTTGTCTGAGAAAGGACTGCACGATTTAGCTTTATGCAAAGTACTCTGGTTTACTGATCACAGCCAGGGGTTCCATTGCCTGCTCTATGACTTGTATTCGTTTCTTGTTCAAGAAGTATTTAAAGGCTGGAATTATGTGGGGATGACCTGTTGGCCTAGTTTAGCATCAGCTAATGTCCACTAATTTGGAAGGATAGGAGTCAGAAACTTCTTTGCTCATAGTACTGAAATGCTTTTCCTGGTATCCTTCAAACAGCAACAAGAATAAAAAAATCCCTGTCATGCTGTCTGGAATGGCTAATGACTGTGAGTGCCACCCCAGGGCAGATTGTCAAAAAGCAGGGCAGAGACCCCAAACTGGTGGTATGTTTTGTGATTAGATTTCACCACCAACAAAGTGAACTCCTGAAGTATTAACAGTCTTATCATGCAGTCACAGACTGTCCCCTTGGGCATTCCAGTCTTTCTCGCCATCCAGGCAAGCTGGATTTAGTTATAAATGGTCACTTATACCAAAAATCATAAACTATCCAGATTGCTCCCAGTCCCAAGACACCAGTCACTTACCCCAGATCAATTTGCACCTCAGATCTCACACCAAAGACAAAACTTGTAGCCAATCCTATAGTCAACTAACTAAGGATTTATTAACTAAGAAAAATAAATGAGAGTCATTTACACGATAAAGTAGGCAACGTATATACACAAATGAGTTAGTCTATGGTTCCAAAAGGTGACAGAGTTGTAGTAACCTTTCGGCTCTGACTCTCTTTTGGCTTGACCCTGGGGATCTTCGCTTTTGTTTCTAGCTCCAGCCCTGTGACAGTCCAAACAGCAAAGAGATGAAGAATTTTCATGCCAGCTGTCTTTATTTCCTTCTTCCAGAATTCCAGCTTCCTTGCACACAGCACCTTTATGGGTGTGAGGGCTCTTAGTCCAGTCTTTGTATCATGATGCTTCACAATCACCCACTTTTTATAGTCCATCTTGATGGGTGAGGGAACCACTCCTCCTGCCTAGTTTACAAGTTCAGAGCAGGCATTTTTACAGTTTTAAAGCAAAACTTACTGTGACGTTCTGTACCTCGTGGGAACACCCAGCACCCCATGTTCATCTTTATAAAATGATGGTGTGGTATCCAATACAAAGTTTGTCATGTCGGGTGTCTTCGGAAGGCTCATGATGTACTGAGCATTGTTGTTATAGTCATAGGCGCCAACTTTCCCCGGCGCCAGTGGGTGCTCGCACCCCCTCCACTCCCGGCCCCGCCCCGCCCCCACCCTTTCCCTGCCCCACCCCTATTCCAACCCCTTCCCCAGAGTCCCCGCCCCAACTCCACCCCCTCTGTGCCCCTATTGGGCCCCTTCCCCAAATCCCCACCCCGGCCCCTCCTCTTCCCCGAGCGTGCCGTGTTCCCCCTCCTCCCCCCTCCCTCCCAGCCACGCGAAACAGCTGTTTTGTGGTGCAAGCACTGGGAGCTAGGGGGAAAAAGCGGACACGTGGCATGCTCAGGGGAGGAGGCAGAGCGGAGGCGAGCTGGACGAGGGAGTTGGGAGCACCTGCTGAGCACCCACCAACTTTTCCCCGTGGGTGCTCCAGCCCCGGAGCACCCACAGAGTCGGCGCCTATGGTTATAGTGACGTTATAGTAATTGTTGTTACAGTAATGTTATGTAATGTTATAGGTTGTAATTTCATGCATATAGTTATGAGGCTGGAAATGTGTCCTCATGGCTTAAAACAGGCCCAGGCAAAACTCTCCAAGAGCAGAGGGGCAGTTCACACCTCATCAGGGCATGTATGGGACAAACCCAGCCCAGACTCACAGGAACAAAGGACACTGGCCTAGGCAGCAACAAAGGATTTGTTGGACTCTAGAGTGAGTCACCTCCCTTCCTTTGGTCAGCTTGGGACTACAATGAGGTAATGCTCAGCTGTCTCTGAGGGGGGGGGCAAAGCCAAGAGGGAAGAAAGAACATGATAAAAAGGAGATACGTTTGCCATGCTCTTCCTCTCTCTTCCACCTCCATCTACAGACACCACCAAGCGACTGAGGCGCTGATCAAAGGGGAGAGCCTGGCTGAAGGGCAACCAGCCAGCCTGTGGTGAGAAGCATCTAAGTTTGTAAGGGCTCTGAAAGTGTTAAGATCAGCTTAGAATGCATTTTGCTTTTATTTCATTTGACCAAATCTGACTTGTTGTGCTTTGATTATAATCACTTAAAATCTATCTTTTGTAGTTAATAAATTTGTTTGTTTATTCTACCTGAAGCAGTGCATTTGGTTTGAAGCGTGTCAGAGACTCCCCTTGGGATAACAAGCCTGGTACATATCAATTTCTTTGTTAAATTGATGAACTTATATAAGCTTGCAGTGTCCAGCGGGCATAACTGTACACTGCAAGACAGAGGTTCCTAGGATTGTGTCTGGGACCGGAGATATTGGCTAGTGTCTTCGGTTTCACAATCCAAGGAGCAGCTTACATGCCAGAGGCTGTGCGTGAACAGCCCAGGAGTGGGGGTTCTCACAGCACAGCAGGGTAAGGCTGGCTCCCAGAGTTGAGGATTGGAGTGACCTAGCAGATCACCGGTCCAGACAACACCAGGGGAACGTCACACTTACATATTACTGTCATGAACATACAGGTAAGGGTAGCATAAAACCCCTCCTTTACCTGTAAAGGGTTAAGAAGATCAAATAATCAGTTGGCACCTGACCAAAAGGACCAATAAGGGGAGAAGATACTTTTAAATCTGTGGGGGAAGATTTTTGCTTTGTGCTCTGTGTGTTGTTCTCTCTGAGACAAAGAGAGAGACCAAGCAAGTAATCCAGCTCCTACTGAAATGATACATCTAATATTACAGAATAGTAAGTAATAGCAAGGAAATGCGTTAGATCTTTTGTTTTAGCTTGTGAATTTTCCTTATGCTAAGAGGGAGGTTTATTCCTGGGTTTTTTTTGTAACTTTAAAGTTTTGCCTAGAGGGGAATCCTCTGTGTTTTAAATCTTATTACCCTGTAAAATTACCTTCCATCCTGATTTTACAGAGGTGCTTCTTTTACTTCTTTTCTTTATAATAAAATTCTGTTTTTAAGAATCTGATTGGGGTTTTAGTGTCCTAAAAACCCAAGGGTCTGGTCTGTGCTCACCTTGGTTTCCTATTTGGTTGGTATATTATTCTCAAGCCTCCCCAGGAAAGGGGGTGAAGGGGCTTGGGGAGATATTTTGGTGAAACAGGAACTCCAAGTGGTCCTTTTCCTGAATCTTTGTCTAATTCATTTGGTGGTGGCAGCGATACCATCTCAGGGCAAGGAATTTGTGCCTTGGGAAAGTTTTTAACATAAGCTGGTGTAATATAAGCTTAGGGGGTCTTTCATGCGGGTCCCCACATCTGTACCCCAGAGTTCAGAGTGGGGAGGGAACCCTGACAATTACCTTCTAGCATGGGATACAGATATTACAAGTAACGTTAATGCATGCAGCAACTTACAAGCATTTTATAGAATATAAACATAAACAAGCAGAACACCTATCTGGAACAATATTAACATACAGGTGAGCTGGTCTGGTTTCCAGGTATGAATTTGTCAGTGCTCAGCTGCTGCCTACAGCCTTGGCACAAGCTGGCACCTGGTCTACCAGCATTACAGTCCCAACAGCACCTCAAGACTTTCTTGCCTTTGCACTGGCCATTACTGGCTTGTGTAGTAATAGTTGTGACTAGGGCCCCAATCCTGACAAGTACTCCATATGGGTGGACAGCTGCACCAGTTGGGCTGTGCAGGGAAAAGGGCCCCAATGGTTCAGAGCAAGTTTGTTTCCCCTGATTTTTGGTCACTCAGTAACCTAAGACCATTAATACAATAGGGATAAACTGAGAACATGAACCAGATAAATTATGGGGAACAGCAATCTCATTATACAATAGTACAGAGTTGGTGCTAGATAGTTTTCCAAACATTGGAGATGTGGGAAGAGGGAGTTCAGGGCCAAAAAAGAGCAACCAGAAGACCTTAGGAGAGAAAGATATGAGCCTATTAGACCAGTATGGTGGAGCAATTCAACCACTTCTCAGCTGTTGCCACGCTGGTTGAAATACTCTGGCTTTAGCACGGGTGAAAGTAGAAATAGGGACTTACCGGTATGGGGCTGGGTTGGGGCTGGCTCAGGCCCCCAGAAGGGGTGGGGCCTCGGGCAGAAGGGGCGGGGATGGGGGGGGTCAGAGCCAGCCCCGGCCCGCCCTGTACCGGTAAGTGCCCTCCCCCCCGCTGGGGTAGCAGCGGCAGCCGGGGGCTCCAGCAGCAGTTTAAAGGGCCCAGGGCTCAGCCGCCGCTACCGCCCCGGGCCCTTTAAACCGCCGCCTGGGGAAGCTGGACAGCCCCGGTACGGTGCACTGGCTCTTGCTGGTACACCGTACTGGGGCGTACCAGCTTACTTTCACCTCTGGGCTTTAGGTGGGAGAAGTGCATTTCAATCCCTAATGAATCTGAATCTCCTATGAACTGAGAATCTTGCAAGATCAGTGACAGAGTGAATAGCATCACCTGTTTATTTTCAGATGAGAGGTGAAGACCCAGTTATCATTGACTTTTTGTTCTGTGTTCATACAGCAGCTACAACAGTGGGGTCCTGGTTCATGACCACATTGTCTCTGAACAGATCCATCCAGTTCATTGCAGTTTGATACATTATAAAGGGAAATGACACTATTGGAAATATAATAGAATCCAACCATCAGCTATTAGAATCATAGAATCATAGAATATCAGGGTTGGAAGGGACCTCAGGAGGTCATCTAGTCCAACCCCCTGCTCAAAGCAGGACCTAATCCCAACTAAATCATCCCAGCCAGGGCTTTGTCAAACCTGATGTCATAGGTTTCACCCCCACTCTGAACTTTAGGGTACAAATGTGGGGACCTGCATGGGAACTCATAAGCTTAATTACCAGCTTAGATCAGTATGCTGCCACCACCCAAATATTGGAGTCATTTGGGAAACTCTGTCTTCTCCCCCAAAAACCTTTCCCTCCCAAGTACTATAACCCTTCCCTGGGTAGTTTTGAGAGACTCCTCCACCAATTCCCTGGTGAACACCGATCCAAAAATCCTTGGATCTTAAAACAAGGAGAAATTAACCATCCCCCCTCCTTTTCCCCACCAATTCCTGGTGAGCCCAGATCCAACTCCCTTGGATCTTAAAACAAGGAAAAATCAATCAGGTCTCTAAAAAGAAGGCTTTTAATTAAAGAAAAGAAAGGTAAAAGAAAAACCTCTGGGAGATAGCATACAAGCTGATCTCACAGACAACAGATTTAAAACACAGAGGATGTTCCCCTGGGCAAAACTCTTAGTACA
>QXTE01000289.1:100298-184595 GCA_003942145.1 Platysternon megacephalum | reverse complement strand
ATCTAGTCCAACCCCCTGCTCAAAGCAGGACCTAATCCCAACTAAATCATCCCAGCCAGGGCTTTGTCAAGCCTGACCTTAAAAACCTCTAAGGAAGGAGATTCCACCACCTCCCTAGGTAACCCATTCCAGTGCTTCACCACCCTCCTAGTGAAAAAGTTTTTCCTAATATCCAATCTAAACCTCCCCCACTGCAACTTGAGACCATTACTCCTTGTTCTGTCATCTGGTACCACTGAGAACAGTCTAGATCCATCCTCTTTGGAACCCCCTTTCAGGTAGTTGAAAGCAGCTATCAAATCCCCCCTCATTCTTCTCTTCTGCAGACTAAACAATCCCAGTTCCCTCAGCCTCTCCTCATAACTCATGTGCTCCAGCCCCCTAATCATTTTTGTTGCCCTCCGCTGGACTCTTTCCAATTTTTCCACATCCTTCTTGTAGTGTGGGGCCCAAAATTGGACACAGTACTCCAGGTGAGGCCTCACCAATGTCGAATAGAGGGGAACGATCACGTCCCTCGATCTGCTGGCAATGCCCCTACTTATACAGCTCAAAATGCCGTTAGCCTTCTTGGCAACAAGGGCACACTGTCAAATCATATCCAGCTTCTCGTCCACCGTAACCCCTAGGTCCTTTTCTGCAGGACTGCTGCCTAGCCACTGGGTCCCTAGTCTGTAACAGTGCATGGGATTCTTCCATCCTAAGTGCAGGACTCTGCACTTGTCCTTGTTGAACCTCATCAGGTTTCTTTTGGCCCAATCCTCTAATTTCTCTAGGTCCCTCCGTATCCTATCCCTACCCTCCAGCGTATCTACCACTCCTCCCAGTTTAGTGTCATCTGCAAATTTGCTGAGAGTGCAGTCTACGCCATCCTCCAGATCATTAATGAAGATATTGAACAAAACCGGCCCCAGGACCGACCCTTGGGGCACTCCGCTTGATACCGGCTGCCAACTAGACATGGAGCCGTTGATCACTACCCGTTGAGCCTGACGATCTAGCCAGCTTTCTATCCACTTTATAGTCCATTCATCCAGCCCATACTTCTTTAGCTTGCTGGCAAGAATACTGTGGGAGACCGTATCAAAAGCTTTGCTAAAGTCAAGGAATAACACATCCACTGCTTTCCCCTCATCCACAGACCCAGTTATCTCCTCATAGAAGGCAATTAGGTTAGTCAGGCATGACTTGCCCTTGGTGAATCCATGCTGACTGTTCCTGATCACTTTCCTCTCCTCTAAGTGCTTCAGAATTGATTCCTTGAGGACCTGCTCCATGATTTTTCCAGGGACTGAGGTGAGGCTGACTGGCCTGTAGTTCCCCGGATCCTCCTTCTTCCCTTTTTTAAAGATGGGCACTACATTAGCCTTTTTCCAGTCATCCGGGACCTCCCCCGATCGCCATGAGTTTTCAAAGATAATGGCCAATGGCTCTGCAATCACATCCGCCAACTCCTTTAGCACCCTCGGATGCAGCGCATCCGGCCCCATGGACTTGTGCTCGTCCAGTTTTTCTAAATAGTCCCGAACCACTTCTTTCTCCACAGAGGGCTGGTCACCTTCTCCCCATACTGTGCTGCCCAGTGCAGCAGTCTGGGAGCTGACCTTGTTCGTGAAGACAGAGGCAAAAAAAGCATTGAGTACATTAGCTTTTTCCACATCCTCGGTCACTAGGTTGCCTCCCTCATTCAGTAAGGGGCCCACACTTTCCTTGACTTTCTTCTTGTTGCTACCATACCTGAAGAAACTTTTCTTGTTACTCTTATCATCTCTTGCTAGCTGCAACTCCAAGTGTGATTTGGCCTTCCTGATTTCACTCCTGCATGCCTGAGCAATATTTTTATACTCCTCCCATGTCATTTGTCCAAGCTTCCACTTCTTGTAAGCTTCTTTTTTCATTTAAGATCAGCAAGGATTTCACTGTTTAGCCAAGCTGGTCGCCTGCCATATTTACTATTCTTTCTACACATCGGGATGGTTTTTTCCTGCAACCTCAATAAGGATTCTTTAAAATACAGCCAGCTCTCCTGGACTCCTTTCCCCCTCATGTTATTCTCCCAGGGGATCCTGCCTATCAGTCCCCGGAGGGAGTCAAAGTCTGCTTTTCTGAAGTCCAGCGTCCGTATTCTGCTGCTTTCCTGACATTTTACAAACCGTTCTGGGATGGGAGAGAACTTATGCTCGTTTCTATAAGGTTAATTTTCCATCACTGAATCTGAAGTCTTGGAGAGAGGTCATTTCCTTCCACCTGGATTTACTTGTGCTTCACATTCTAAAAGGAAAGGCCAGGATGGACTAGGGGAAAGAGAAGAGAGTTCAACTCAGTTATTAAGAGTAGCGATGGACCTGTATTGTTGAACCAAAGCCCTGCATCCAAATAACTCCAAAGCTTCAGGGCTGGATTAATCATTTTTGGGTCTGGCGCCAAACATATTTGTGGGCCCCCATGTAGTTGTTATGGGCCCTTTCTGAGTGTGGGGCCAGTGTTGTGGTGCCATTGGAACCACAATAAACCCTGTACTGAATGTCAGAGGCATTTTTCATTTTGATCACACACCTCTGCAAGACTATTTGTATTGCCATACACTGCTTCCTCAGCCCTCAGTTTTTCTCATTGATCTGTACACATGTGGGTTTACCAGTGTCCACAGTGAACAGAACTTTCATAGTGATCAGGGGAAAATCCTCACAGATTTATCTCCTTCCTCATTCAGAAATGTTGTAGCCATGTGTCCAGTACCAGCCTATTTCACCAGTCACTGTATGTGGTCCTGGCCTCAGGTCAACAAAGTTCCACAGTTATCAGAAACCCGATCAGTTCTGACTAATCCCTCCCCCAGCCCCCATCCTGCCATTTGAGCAAGCCACTTGCAAACACCATTTCCCCAACCCTGGCTCAGTGAACACTTAGCCCCGGGAACCTGAAGTCACAAGCCTTTCTCCCTCTGCTCCCATCTACATGCTGTTCCACTAAGTGATCACCACCACCTCTGCTTGTTTCTCTTCTACCTTGGATGTGCTCCCCAGCCAGCTGGTCCTATTCTCCCCCTGAAAGCCTGACCTACTTCCGCTTTCCCTGCTCCCCATAACATTCCTTTCCTACTGGTGACCTCTGTTCCTTGAAGTTAACTCCAGTTTTTTTATCTGCTCCTAGCTTAATGGCCCCCGGTAGTCACAGAGCCACCTGTAGCTTCTTTGGTTACAGCCATGGGGCCAATTGCCAGAGGCCAGCCTTAGACAGCTGCATCTATTAGCTGCAGGAGGGGTGGCAATTCCAAATCTGAGCATGCTTAAACTTTGCAACAGCTGCATTAGGGACTCTCAATCCTCAGTGCAGACCCTACTCCAGGGAGTCCAGGCTATGGCTTTAAGTACCTGAGATGCCCATTACCTGCAGCAGGGCCCCCCAATTCCCATGCATCCCTCAGTTAGCACAGTCATGCAGAAGGTGCATGCTGGATGATTTCAGAGGCTGGGGCACCAGAAGGTTCCCCATCTCTGAGCAGCACACCACTCCCCTCCACAACGGGACCGGGAACCTATAAAGACAGTGGAGTTACCCCAGTGTATAACCAGTTCCACCCAAAGCCTGTTGAAATCAGTGGCAGTATTTTCATTATCTTTAATGGGCTGTGTATAAAGTCTAGATGAGGTCCTTGGCTTCTAGGAGCACAGTGCATTCTAAAACTATGCTGCAGAGGTTTATTATTGTAAATAGGAGGGTCTCACATTACCTAGCAAATAATCAACACCTCCTGCAACACGTAAGTTTTTCTGAGAGGTCGCCCACCCAATTACTAAATGTAACGCTGCAAGGTCTGAAAATATCAGGTGGTATGGTCACAAAAGCAAGGCACTTCTGAATTCAGTAGGAATTTTGGATGTGCACAGAACACAGGACTGGTTCCTGCATGGCTGGAACAATTTTCAGTTTGTGTGATTGGAGGATATCTGGATCCATATTGTAAGCCTGTCCCACATAATGAGGAAAAGTTAAGGTGCCTTTGCTATTCTTCTGTTGCACTCTTAGTTTCTGTGGAGAACTTGTCAATGCAATATTACTGTCATCTTCTTTTTATGTTTTTATGGGAAACAAACAAACAAACAAAAAAAAAGGTCATGGTTGTTGAAAATAGCAATTCCGGTCCTAGTTAGCATTGGGAAGATGCCAGCATTTGTAGCTCAATTTTATCCTACTTTTTCTACAGAAAATTACAGTGGATCAGTATTTGACTTGGGAGAAATGAAGTAACAGAGCACGGCCCAAATTGAACTTGAGCACTCCTGAACTTTGAAGGTGTTCAAATCTGGAACGCAGGTGCTAGATTCCCTTTCTGAATATTAGATAAATCTGGAAAGGAAAAGCCAATTTATGCTTCCATGGCTCAGAAATGGAAATTGAGTCACAGTCTCCTGCATGTCTGGTATCTAAAGCTATCCAGGTCTTCTACTAGAGCCTTCCCTCCCTTACTTATAATTTTAAGTTCTCCCAGTGGGGTCCACATACCTCTGACCCTTGCTAGGCTTCAGATAGAGGCACATTGTCCATCCATTCCATGCAATTCCTTCTTTGGGGGCTGCCAGCCAAGGCCACTACCATCCCTAATCCAATCTGGGGAAGCCTTTTACTCCTTGTGCATACATGTTCCCCATTCACAGCACTACCCTCTTCTAGCAGCCAGCTCCCCATTCACAGCAAGCTCCATGCATCGGGTCTCACCAGCCCTGGCAGCTTCCCCACTCCCTCCCTCTCCCTTTCCAATTGATAGCAGCCAAGGGAATGCTGGGAGATGTAGTTCCTTTCCTGGTCCAGGGCCAGTTTTCCAGGCAGGGAGCTGGCCAAGGAACTACAGCTCCGGAGGTACCTTGGGGGCTCAGCTCCCAGGCTGGATCCCTGCGGGCAGAGGGTGAGAGAGCTGGTCTGGAGCATTGTTGCTTGTCTCCGGTTGCGGCGGCGGGGAATACAATGTATCAGGGCCCTGGTACAGTGTATCATATCCTGGGGATTGGGGTGGCTGTCGGTCTGCCCGCCCCAGGGGCTGGTCGAGCCTGTGGGGAGTGAGGGTAGGTGTTTTCTGGGACTGGACTAGGCTGGGCGCCATGGTAACCAGGGTGCTGCTGCTCCACGCTCTTGGGGCCTCTCGCGGCGCTGTGAGGAAGCAGAAGCCCCTCATCCCCAGCCCCACCCCAAAGCCTGAACCCCGCAGCTCTCACCCCCCTGCATTCCATCTTCTGCCCCAGCCCTGAGTCCCCTCCCACACTCCAAAACCCTCAGCCCCACCCCCACCACATGAATTTTGTTATGTGCACCAATATGGGGGTGATGTGTCACACATCACCTCCATATTGGTGCACATAACAAAATTCATTCCGCTCATGAGTGGGAAAAATTAGAGGGAACATTAGTGGACTGTGCAGGGAAAAGGGCCCCAATGGCTCAGAGCAAGTTTGTTTCCTCTGTTTTTTGGCCACTCAGTAACCTAAGACCATTAATACAATAGGGATAAACTGTGGTAAAGATGAGAACATGAACCAGATAAATTATGGGGAACAGTAATCTCGTTATACAATAGTACAGAGTTGGTGCTAGGCAGTTTTCCAGACATCGGAGATATGGGAGGAGGGAGTTCAGGGTCAAAAAAGGCTCATATCTTTCTCGCCTAAGGTCTTTTGGTAGCTCTATTAGATAAGTAAGGTGGAGCCACTTCTTCTCAGCTAGTTGAAATACTCTGGCTTTAGGTGGGAGAAGTGCATTTCAATCCCTAATGAATCTGAATCTCCTGTGAACTGAGAATATTGCAACATCAGTGACAGAGTGAATAGCATCACCTGTTTATTTTCAGATGAGAGGTGAAGACTCAGTTATCATTGACTTTTTGTTCTGTGTTCATACAGCACCTACAACAGTGGGGTCCTGGTTCATGACGAGAGATCCCAGGCGCTCTGATAATACAAATAATAAATACTAATACACATTGTCTTTTAACAGATCCATCCAGTTCATTGCAGTTTGATACATTATAAAGGTAAATGACACTATTGGAAATATAATAGAATCCAACCATGAGCTATTGCTGACATTTTACAAACCGTTCTGGGATGGGAGAGAACTTATGCTCATTTCTATAAGGTTAATTTTCCATCACTGAATCTGAAGTCTTGGAGAGAGGTCATTTCCTTCCACCTGGATTTACTTGTGCTTCACATTCTAAAAGGAAAGGCAAGGATGGACTAGGGCAGTAGTTCTCAACCAGGGGTCCGGGGCCCTCTGGGAGGCCGCGAGCAGGTTTCAGGGCATCTGCCAAGCAGGGCCAGCATTAGACTTGCTGGAGCCCAGGGCAGAAAGCCGAAAACCCACCTCCTGGAGCAGAATATGAAGCCTGAGCAACTTAGCTTCACAGGTCTGCCTGTGGCATGGGCCCCTGGGCAGTTGCCCTGCTTGCTACCCCCTAATGCTGGCCCTGGATTTTATATGCAGATTGTGGCACAGATGGGTCATGGAATTTTTATAGCATGTTGGGAGAAGGAAGAACCGAAAGAAAAAGGTTGAGAACCCCTGGACTAGGCATCAGAGAAGAGAGTTCAACTCAGTTATAAAGAGTAGCGATGGACCTGTATTGTTGAACCAAAGCCCTGCATTCAAATAACTCCAAAGCTGTGGGACATGGGGACTTCAAAATGCAAATCTGGATTCAGCTCAAAATATTTCAGAATAGACCCATGTGTAATTCTGAGGTACAAATACAACTTCCCCTGCCAACAGTGTCAGTTAAAAGCTAAAATCTGTGTTACAAAGAGGATGATCTCATTTAAAGAGAAGCCTTGTGGATTCATTATATTCAGCATCTTCTTTGTGTGGTTCCACTGGCTATGTCAGTTCTGTGCCTGGCAGGGAGGCTCTCTATGTCAGCATGGCAGGGATATTCTCCCCTAAATCCCCAGACACTGAAATATGAAGTAAGTAGGAGCCTGTGGTGATATTTCATCTGGGATTCTTCAACCTTAGATACAAAGATCATAGAATCCCTAGAAATATAATAGATAGATATATTGCAAGGCAAAATAATTAAAGGGAGTGTAGATAGCAGGGATGTGACACTTTATAGGGAAAATGAGGAAATGGGGGCATCATAAATAAAGGAAGGAAACTTGCACTCTTGCAGTTTTCCTCGGGGAAGGTGGATTCCTCTGTATTAAACCCAGTGACTCACTCCCCTAGGAACCCATTTGTAATAAACATCTTTCAACTCTAATAACTAACTCCAGAACATCAGGGAGCCCTAGTCAGTGGGTCTCAGGGTTGAGGAGAGCACTAAAGAGGACATTTATCTAGCATTAGACTCATTAACATTGACACGTTGTCCTGTCCCAGGTGATCGCGAGAGCTGAATCAGGGATCTGTTCAAGATGTGAGAGAACAAGAGTCTGGTGAGAGAACATGTGAAAGAGAGGGATAAGGGGTGAAGAGAAGATGCAAGAGAGAGGAAAAAGGTGCTTTTTGCATGTCATTCCAACTCAGTGCAAGAAAGCAGGGGCTGTGAATTACCAAGAACTAAGGGGATATGTTTGGAAGGGGGGGAAAAGGGAGATAGATGCAGATTTAATTCACCAGTTGGTTCCCCTCTTTGTTCTCCACAGGCTTCCTTAGTGTGTGCCCCATTAACTCCAGGGCTTTGTTCACCCTTTTGTGCTTGCCCTTTTTGCCCCAGGTTAGGTTCACTTGTTTCCCAACTATATTCTTCCCTAGCTTCCCCAGTCTGATCCAATTTAACTTGCCCACTTTGATCCCCACTAGCTTCACTTTTGTCTACTTCAATCCCCATTCGCTTCACCTCTTTGCCCACTTTGATCCTTACTAGCTTCCCTATTTTGTTCCCCTTCTGCTTTTCCACTTGCCTTCTCTATTTGTTTCCCCATGTTTTTCCATACTTTGTTCCCCAATAGTTTCCTCACTAGCTTCTATACTTACATCCCTGCTAGCTTTCCCACTAGCTTCCACACCCTGTCCCCCACCTCCTTCCATCTTCCAGTCCCCACCTACTTCCCCACTCTGAGCACCACCAGCTTGCTCTCTTTCTTCTCCACTAACTTCTCTACTGTGTTCTCATCTTGCTTCCGTGCTTAATTCCCCTCCAGCTTCCCCTCTTAGTTCCCCAGATTCAGGGACATTGGTTTCTGCTGGAGAAAGAAAAGAATAGAAAATATGAGAAAAA
The DNA here is from genome assembly GCA_003942145.1 of Platysternon megacephalum. NCBI lineage: Eukaryota > Metazoa > Chordata > Testudines > Platysternidae > Platysternon > Platysternon megacephalum. The sequence continues at coordinate 176,383 of QXTE01000289.1, read as the reverse complement.
TAATTTAACTTCCCAATTATGCAATTTCCATGGTCAGCACTACCACTGAGATCCCATGCCAGTTTTGTGGGATCAATTTATCTGGAGTGATGAAGATGGGAATGAAGGAAATATTTGTATAAAATCCTATTCACTTTGCACATCAGTCTCTAAGATGCTACTTGCTAAAGATGCTTCAGTCTTACTCAGACCTTTCTCCCTCCATCCCTCTGTTGAGTATTGGGGGCCAAAACTGAAAGGGTGAAATCCAACAATCAAACAACACCAGAAGCAGCTGCTGCAGCAGTGGCCCCGGACCCCAGCTGTGGCATACACTTCTGATGGCCTGCTGGGGATATTAGCTAGTGGTTTCTCCATGAAGCAGTAAGCACAAGCATGTTCTGGTGTGGTTCACAAACTCCCCTTTTGCGGTGTGAGGGAGACCCTGGCAGGTGCACCTACATGTAGAGTGAGTCAGGTTGCAGCCCCTCTTCCAGCTCCTCCTGAACCTCTCACTGAAGCTCCAGTTTCACTTTTCTCCACACTTTATTCATGCACATCCCATTCTTGGCCCCCACAAAACCATGGAACCTCCTTATCAACCTCCTCCTGCAACTGTTCAAGATGGCCATCCATCACTTCAAGAGGAGGAAGCTGGACAGACATTCTCTGCGACTGTGGGGCCTATTTCTGGTCTCTTGTCCGATCACACCTCCAAGCAGTGTTTCTCTGGGTGGTGTTAATTGACTCCTAAAACGCCTTTTGGGAGTGGTGGGCACTGCCAGGGTTCTCTGCTTGGTGTCCCCTTCCGGTTCACTAACTTTCAACCTTTGACCCTCACTCTTGTTCCTGTTTTCATTTGTTGTCCCAAGTATTCAGTTGTGGCCTGGGTCCTGTGTATCCTTCCCATTAGTTGAGGGGGCAGGCCTTTCGTTTTGGGTGGACCTAGACCTGCCTATCTCAGTACCTGCTGACAGTATACACACTTCTGCTTCTTAGTTTTCTAAACACAAAGACTACAACTCCCAGCATGCAATACACTACATTATACAATAATGTAATAACACTACACCCTCCCAGCCCATTTTCTCTTCAGATCAGTCCTGGAAAATTATGATGCTGCTCATGGGTGGCAGGTTATATGGGCTCGTGGTGCCTGAGCACCAGGAATATTCAGGGCTGGGGGCTGTGCTCCACCAATATCTGGAGCTGGGTTTCTCCCCTGGACCTGCCTGGAGCGAGCACCAGCCCCTGCTGCCACTCACCCCCGTCCCGGAGTGCCCCCCCCACACACCCAGTAGTATAGCTCGGGGGGAGCAGGGGGAGTGGCCGCTCCCCCCAGCACATTTTCTAAAAGCGGCAGCTTTCCCCGCAGCTAGCACTGGGCTCCGGACTTGGCGTCTGGAGCCGGGTTTTGCATGTGGCTGCCGGCTGGCTCTGGGCTCCGCACCGCCCTCCTGCACCCCCAGCCCGGCTTGCTCCCTCCCCCTCCGGGGCTGCAGGCAGCGTGGGCTGGTTGCTAGGCTCCCCGAGGCGGCTCGGCCCGGCTCCCTAAGCCCGGGTGGGCTCTGCCGGGAGGGGAAGGGGTGGCAGCACAGCTCCCCCAGGGCGTCGGGGGGCTAAGGAGCAGCAGCCCCGTTGGTTCCCGGCAGCCCCATGCAGAGCGAGGCGGCCGCGCAGCGGGGAAGGGGGCTCTGAAGCCCAGCTGGTGCCTGCGAGGGGGGGGGATTTTTTTTCTCCTGGTCTCTCTTCAACTGAGGGGGTTGGGCTGAGGGAGCGGCAGGACCAGGAGGCAAAGGAGCGACTTTGGGTTATTGCCCCCCCCTCTCCCATATTTACCCCTCCCCCCCAGTGCTGCGCCTGGGGCTGTGAAACTGCTTAGTGCAGGGTGTGAAGGCAGGAGGGGTAAATGTGCGTTAAGGTACCAGTTATGTCTCCTCAGTCTCACTGCTGACTAGCTGCAGACCCAGGGCTCAGAGTTAAGCAGTGTTCTCAGGGCTACTGTGCTCCAGGGCCGGCGCTTCCATTAGGCGACCTAGGCGGTCGCCTAGGGCGCTACTATTTTGGGGGCGCCTGCGCCCCCGCCGCCCGTAGAAATTTGGGGGCGGGACCTTCCGCCGCCGCTGTTGGGGGCGGGGTTTCGGGGGCGGGACCTTCCGCCGCCTAGGGCGCCGGCAGAGCTGGCGCCGCTACTGCTGTGCTCTATACTAGTTTTCAATTGCCTGCTAAATGCTTCAGCCATGTCACCTTTTCACTTCGCTATCTCCTGCATAGTGGTGACTGAGAATTTGCGGGGGGGGGGGGGGAAGTGTAGCAGATGCCAATTTGAGGTGAACAGTCTCTTGGCCAGATTCTACTGGGTTTATGGTGCTTTGTGCTATGGACTGGAGCAAAGTGGCTGGTGAATAACCAGGAATCTAGTTAATAATTGTTCTCTAAATTCAGCTTTCTTCTTTCTCTCTCTGTGAATTATCACTAATTCAAAATAGTCGTGTGCAAGTTGCCTGGATAATGGTAATAGCATAATCTCTTGTTATAACATTGTAAACCCTACTACCTGATTTTTATATTAAACACTTACTATACATAATACAATAAATCCGACAGAAACAAAACCTAGGAAAACTTTATTCTTTCTGTGCCTTATTTAAAGTTTTCCAGTAATCTCCTCTTGCTTCACAATGCCTCATGCGTCACCCATACTGTTTGCAATAGGATTCAACATGTGGCTTGGCTGCTGACTCTTTACTGCTTCCTGAAGAGCTGGGAGCTCAATATTCATCTCAGATAGATACTATCTGCAGAAGCACAACTCTGTATATGGGGGAGGGGGGGAATTATTGACCTTGTGCATATGTAATGGTGTTTGGTGTTTGTAAGACAAGATATAATAATCACACTTCCAAATTGCAATGAACTGTGGAAAAGTTCCTGTTTAGTGTGAGAGATGTTACTTATACCTAGATGCACTCCCCTTCCCCACCCCCAGCCCTACGCATGCTGGCTTGCAATGTCTTGAAAACTGCCAACTTAAATTTGGTGGTCAGTTTGGAGTATCATTGGGTTTAACACAATACTTGATTATTTTACACCCTTTAAAGTATATAACTGGTTGTGTACAGGTGTTATGAAGTGGGAATGTTCTTAATGTTTTCTCTGAATCCTGTGTGGGTGCCTCAGTTTCCCCTATGCATTTCTTAAGGATCTAGGTGGTGGGAAAAGAGGGTGCAATTGTTGTAGAGCCCTAGAGGACCAGTGTGATGCTGTCTGCACAGAGGATGGCCGAAACCCTGTCTCCGGGCAACTGATGGCCTGGGCCCCTCCCCTGCAAGGTGCCAACTGAAGGTGTTGGAGAACAAAGAGATCAGGTGGCCTCCTAATGCCTGGAAAAGAGACAAAGGCCAGAAGAGGGAGTGTCATTGCCTGTGCAAACTTCCAGGAAACGCATGGTGTGGAAGGGGATGCTGGGATGCTCTGGAACTACTCAATACAAAGCCAGTCAGGACTCTGGGGGAGCCTCCTCTCTCTGAACAGACTGTCTCCAGGGCAAGAAGCTTACACCTTCCTGGGTCTGACCTCGGAGCATTCAGCATTACCTTCCACACCGTCCGCTTTCCGCAGCGAGTCCGCCCAAGCGGGGTCCTGGGGCAGCCAAAGGTCCCTGCACCCCAACTCTGCAATCAGAAGTGATTCTCAGCCAGCCGGTAAAACAGAAGGTTTATTAGATGACAGGAATACAGTCTAAAACAGAGCTTGTAGGTACAGAAAACAGGACCCCTCAGTCAGGTCCATCTTGGGGGGTGGGGAGCCCAGACCCAAGTTCTGGGCCTCTCCCCATTTCCCCAGCCAGCTCCAAACTGACACTCCCTCCTATGGCCTTTGTGTCTCTTCCGGACAAGGAGGCCACCTGATCTTTTTGTCCCCAACACCTTCAGTTGGCACCTTGCAGGGGAAACTGAGGCACCCACACAGTATTCAGAGAAAACATTAAGAACATTCCCACTTCGTCACAACAGGTGCAACAAAATATAATACTGTATATTGAAGCAGGTAAGTGCTGCTTCTGACTTTCCACTTTTAATTGACCCTTGTAATCTTGTGGCGCTGACGCGTTGTAGCTTCATTTTATCCCAGCAACAAATTCTTGATTTGTAGGACCACTAATAATCAACAATGGATTTTTCCGATAGTGATATTGTGCAATAAAGAGAAACTTAAATGCTTACGGCTTCCAGTCCATGTTTACACTATTTAATAAAATATATATATCGGCTTACAGGGCGGGAGCGGGGGGGCACCACCATTTTGGGCACCACCAAAAATTATACAAACCTGCCGCCTATGATCCTGTGTTTACATTGCTGTCTGTTGCAATAGAAATGTTGCACTCCACTGCAGGAGGAGAACATGGGCCATGAGAATTGTTAACAAACAAAAATAGCTTTATAACTGTGACGGTACTGCCTGTTGGAGCCAGCTGAGGTCACTCAATCAGGGTGAACTGCAAACAAAACGGGGCAGACCAACCCCAAACGCTGGTGGATATTCCAATACTTAGATTCCAAGCCAGCACAAAACAACTTCTATATTACCATACAGGTTACTCAGAAGTCCAAACAACGCAGTTCCCTTAAAGTACCCAGCCTCAGGCCTCCGTCCAGACACACCTGTCAGATATGATGATGATTACTGAGAATCTTATCTCATCATATAAAAGAAAAGGTTCTTCCAATCCCAAAGGATCAACCACATACCCAGGTTCAATTATAACTTAGATCTTACCCAAAATACACGCTATAGTCAATTCTTATTAACTAAGCTAAAATTTATTAAAAAAGAAAAGAGAGAGAGTGTTGGTTAAAAGATCAATACACAGACAGACTTGAATTCAATTCTTGAGGTTTAGATACATAGCAGAGGTGAGCTTGTAGTTGCCAAAAGTCCTTTTAGAAATAGTCCATAGGTTATAGTCCAATGTCCATATTCAGGGTGGCTCCAGTCAAAGACTGGGGATCTCAATCCTTATGGCTTAAGGTTCCTCCCTCTTGAAACCAAAGCAGATCTGAGATGATGTATGATCATGTCCCAGGGTTCTTATACATTTTCAGCAGCCTTTTGGCCTGAGAAAACAACAGGCTTAATTCTCCTTCCTCTAAACATCATGGCAATTAGCACAGGGTAATTTATCCATTAAACAGTTCAGCTACAGGTTACTACAACCTTTAAAGAGACATATAGACAAGCCTTGTTTGCTGACACCACAAGACCTGAGCAAACATTTACCCTTGAGATCTCTAACAATGCAGACTTGCGTTTTAAAGCTTTATTTATTTACCTATCTTTCTAACCAGTTTTTAAGGTTCATCCCTAGGTCGGGTTACTCTGTGAGTTAATTAACTCTTTCTGGCCCTGTCATGAGATATTATATTACACTCATAACGTCACAATAACTAACCAGAAAGAAGGGGAAAATTATAGTAAAAATAAAATACTGTAATAAATATGTGGTCCCCTAGACTGTCATGGTTGTCACCATGCTGCACTCCCTGCTCACTTGGAAATTCAAAGCAGCAGCAAGGCTAGGATGCACATCTTCCTGCTCCAACAATCCAGGCCCCAATTGCAGAGCTGAAGTAGAATCACCATTAGCAGTACATGGCTTCTGACAAATAGGTGAGCAGTTCTGAATCCATCCAGTATAGTGCCATGCACAACTAGGCTGCTAAGTGCAAATTCTGAATAATAGTAATAGTAATAAATATCACTTTAATAAAGAACAAAAAAAGCTGTTGTAAAACCCACAGCTTCTGTCTACAAACTTGACTGATCTTCACCAGTGGCTGGGTCTACTGTGCAAGGTTTCTGAGGAAACAGTAATGAGAGAATGAGACTCTTCAGCTAGAGCAAGAAAGAGATCATATTAAAAAAACAAATTGGACCATATTCACAATGGGGTTGAATTGCCTTGTAATGGAGCAGCCACAAACTGAGCCAGCAAGACTGGGAGGACCAGGGTCTTCTTCAGCATATCCAGCATGTTGTATGAAGTCCGAGTGTCAGGCGGGGAAAAGAGGGAAGGTCCAGCTGAGAGGAGCTGTGGCTGTTGTAAGCATGAAAGGCAGTCAATTTTTTTAATTTGCCAAGGTGCCAATTAGATTTTAAAGCTGAAATCTAACAAACTAGGCTTGCCCATATATAATAGAATTCAGTGGGATAACCCCTTTGTATTGAGTCCAGGAAATGTTAGCTTACTAATTGAATGCTGGGTTTTTTCAAGTCAACTTTTAACCCGAACAGTATTTCTCAGATGAGGACACTTGCTTATTCTTAACCAGCCAACAATTTGTTAATTCACCTAGAACCACATTAATATATAATCAACAGTTCACCTCTCAAATGTAAACACAACCAGTTGAGGGTCATCAATTATGTCAAAGAACAATGCAAATTACCAAGATTTCTTTTTACCAGCAATTCTCAATTCGTTAGTACCTAACACATTTATTGCACTTCCCAGGGTACACTTGTCTTTTAGGCACTTTGAAGAGTGTGGTTATTTCTCTTTGACTAGATTAGTCCAAAAGAGACAAATTTAAAATAATAAAAGCAATTTCTTAAAACAATTCCTTTCAATCTCTTACTTGGCCAATTTGCTTGGATTTATAAAAGAGTTAAAATTTAAAATATGGTTATTTGAACTCTTACTAGAGAGTGTAGACTCAGGAAGATAAACTACAGCTATTAAAGAATAGAAGGGGAAATACAATCTTTGAGATGAAATCTCATCACTTCTTATCCTCTAAACCCTGGGATGGGGGAGAGTCCTTCCACATGGCTGGTCTGGGTATCGGTCATATTTGGGATTCTACAGCTTTTTGTGTTGAGTTCAGTCAACTCTGCTGAGCACATGGAGAGCGTAGTTTATGTATGCTAGTTTCAGGGCTATTGGACACACATGGGTCCTCAACTGTCAGCTCTCTTAGTTACTCTGCTGCTTCCATTGGTATCCAGTAAATAGCCTTGGCATATAACAAACTTCCTTAAACTTTTTTCTTCTCAGAAGCTTTTTAAGTTTGATTCATTTCAAGGATTGTAATTAATTATTTAGCCCTACTATCAATTGGGATTCCTCTTTTAACCAATTTCTCTTAATATCCCAAAGCTATACCCAATCACAGTATATATCTTTCAACATTTCTCCTTCTTTGTGCTGGACAATTCTTATTGCTTTTAGAGTGCAACAATTATTTACAATGAAAACCGACAAAATCCATATCGTCTAAATTTGGAGGACATACTTCATACATTCTTTGATTATACTAAGCATTTCACATTACTTAGGATTTACAACAGAACAAGGCACCTTTCCACATATAGACGGGATATAGATCTAGCTCGCAAGGCAAACAAATATGTAGATTTTAATTTGGAGTAATATACAGATTATTCATGGTATATTTGATTTATAAGGAAACAATGTATACTTTATAATTTGGGGTGAAAACAGGTGGCTTGGATTTCTTGGGGTAAGTCTGCCCAGTTTGATCTTCAAATGTACAGTAACGTTTCTTGTTTTTTTAAACTTGCAGCTTTGCTACCCATCTTCTTGATCCACTCAACATGCAATGAAACACTTTGCAAAGGAAAGCAGGGTGTAACTCTTTTTTGGTAACTTGGAATTTTTTTGCTAGATTGGGAGGGAGAAAGATGTATATATATGCAAATAATGAGAGATTCTTGCCTAGGTGATTAACAATACTCTCAATTTAGCCATTTTAATTACTATAATTGGGGAAGGGAAATCCTGACCGTGGCTGATGTGAGTCCTTAGACAAAATGTCTCACATCATGTGAACCATTTTCTTGTTGTCTTCATAGGTGGATCTTATCTTAGGATAAACAGAGGTGGGATAGCTTTTCTAATTTTTGAGGGCCAGAAGGAATCATTAGTTATTAATCTTTCAAGGCATATCAGTCCCATATATCCTTTACACTGTATTTAAACTAGAAAAGGGTAAACTTTTTTTAAATAAATAAACTTATCAAAACATACATTTTTCAAGGCACTAAAACAATTTGTAATTTCGGTGAATAATTTTGGCCAAAAAAAAAAAAAAAGAAAAAATCTTTTTGAAAAGTCAAAATGATTCATTTGGAAATGAAACATTTCAACTTTTGATCTGGAAACAATGTTTCATTTAGAAATGTTGCTAAATTTATTTAAACAAACAAAAAAGGTAAAAAACAGCCAAAAATTTAACGAAATGAAAATCTAATTTTTTTTTAATCAAATGAAATGTTTCATTTGATCTGAAACATTTTTTTCTCAGATATTTTGGTTCAGCCTTTGAATGGAACAATCAATTATTCGTTCAGTTCTTAATTCAAAATTAATTTGCAGCCCTGCCTCTGAAACCTTTCTGAAAAAGAGGTTAGTTGGCATCTACATTACAAATGCTTTGTTGATATATCAGCAGAGCCCCCTAGTGTAGACATAGCATATACTGACAGAAGGAGTTTTCCTGTTGGAACAAGAGTACTACCTCCCCAAATGACATTATGCTGCCAGAAGCATTCTTCTGTTGGCATAGCTGCATCTACACTGGGGATTTTACTGCCATAACTATGTCAGCTAGTGGGTGTGGTTTTTCCACACTCCTGACAAACATAACTATGCTGGTAAAATTTTGTAGTGTCTACCTGGCCTCAGTACTGAGAGAGAACGATGATGAAAGGGAGCAGTGGGAAGTTACAGGTTAGCCGCAGTGGAATGGAGGTCCCAGAAAGGGCAATAGTAAACAGCAATGAATACAAGACGCTGCAAAATGTGCTGGATGTTTGACCCAATTTCTCAGAATTCATTATCAGCGTGGGTAGCTAAAAAGCTGACAGGTAAAGGCTAATGGGTTATTAGGAAATTGCTGTACATGTTGGAGCTCTTTGGATTTAATTTAATGCTTGGCTAGTATGATTTTACTTAACCTCACCTGAGGCAATGGATTAGCAATCTAAGGATCCTGCAAGGTGTACTGAGAGCATGCATCTCCTAATATTTCAGTGGGAGATGAGGGTGCTCAACACCTCACAGAATTGGGCCCTGTGTTTGGAAAACCTACAATAGACTTCCTGGAACAGAAAGCTCAATGCCTAACATGGAAGACATAGTCCCCTGCTCTTCAGAGGTATCTGAAATGTGCACCATGTTGTTTTCCAAACAGGTGTTAAAAGTGAGTTCCTGTGTATTTCACTCTGTACCAGGCAGTCACTGTCTCAGGAAATGGTCTTTGCTGCAATCCACCCCAGGAACTGTCTCACTGTTGGACGCTGGAAATTGCTGCATATGGTGAATGTCTGTACTGTGCTTGCTGGTAATATGCAGGGTTCCCTCTGCCAAGGCAGGTGTAATGATTCCCACAGAATCTGCTCTCTGCAGCATTAACCAAGTATAGATTTTAAGCCTCTGGTTTTATATTTCTCTCCTATACATACCATAATCTATCCCTTAAAGAACACAAAGTGGCAGAATTAGAGAATTTACACCCAAGGGCTGACTTCCCATTTCCAGAACATGAGAATATCTGATTGAAACCCCTCTGTAATCCCAATGGACAGTGACATTATTTTGTATCCGTGGGGTGTTCAGGTAGATTCCCATTCTGCACAACTGCATCAAGAAACAAGTTTAGATTAGGCAACTGGGTTCAAATTCTGCTCTCATTCACAGTGACCAAAATCTGGAGTAAATTCATTAATGCTAATGGAGTTGCTCCAGATTCACACTAGTGTAACTGAGAACAAAATTCAAGGCTTTGGGGGGTGCTCTGGGTAAAAGCAGTGAAGAGCCTGCGGATGCATAAGAACCATGCACCTTTTACCTCTGTTTTCAGTCCTGTTCATTACCATGTTCCACAGTACAAGCACTGATTAGACAGCCTGAACACACTCTAAACTTGGGGAAAATATGCAAAAAGGGTGGTAGAAATCCTGGCCCCTATGTACTGCCATTGATTTCAATGGGGCCAGGATTTCATCCCTGAAAGTCACCAGAGCAGAAATCAGAACCATCATCTCAGAAGTAAGAACCACTTTTCAAAGGAAAAATTACAGGATAATGTAATAATTCAGACGAAAAGGGCCAAATCAGTTACGCACTGGGAGTTTTGCCTGAGTAAGGACTTCAGGGAATGGCTCATATCAGAGCAATATATGTAGCTAGAATCTCCTGTACTGAGAATTGTAAAGTTAGTAACCATTAGAGGTGACTGGAAAAATAAAATAAATATGTGCAGATTTTGAAAATATTTTTGTTCTAATGATTTGCAAAACTGACCGATTTTTCATTTAAAATTTTTTCCCCATGGAACTATTTTTTACTTTCTCCCCATTGTTGAGGATCATAATCTTTGAAAACAAAAATGTTCAGTTTTGAAAAAAATACCACCATGTGACTTTACTAGCAATCAAAACCAAGGAGGACTCCGCCACCTGCACACGAAGATGGGGATTGTGTAGCAGGGGCTCCGCGAGGAGATCTACCCCCTCGGTGGCCACAAAGGACCTGGTCGCTGAAACCAGCCTCCAGGTCCGGAGGAGGTCCTGGTAGAAGACCGGCAGCTCGGAGAGGTCTCGCGGAAGACCTCTCGGATGTAGAAAAAAGAGCTGCCGGTCGTATCGGAGCCCTCGCAGGCGGCGGAGGAAGGTGTGCGCCAATATGCTCCACGCCGAGCCACCTGCACTATAAAGGAGTCTCTGCAGGGCCTGGAGGCGGAAGACATGGACCTGCGTGCGCATACACGTCAGGCCCTGACCTCCCTCCTCTAGGGGGAGATGGAGAACCCCTGCAGAGACCCAGTGCAGTCCCGGCCAAAAAAACTCCAGAACCAACCTCTGGAGATTGGCCAGGGGCGGGCACAGGGTGTTGAGGCGGTGCCAGAGCATGGACAGGACCAGTTGGTTGAGCACCAGTGCTCTCCCCCGAAGGGAGAGACACCGGAGCAATCCTGACCAGCTCCGCAACCGCCCAGTCACCCTGCCCTCTAAACCGTGCCAGTTCTCCGGCGGAGATGAATGCGTGGCAGAAAGATAAACACCAAGATAGAGCAGCGGACCCGCGCTCCACCGGATGGCTTGAAGCGCGGGTGGGAGGGGGCTCGCCCACCACCCGGCCCCGACCACCAGGCCAGAGCTCGTGACCCAGTTGACCCGGGCGGAGGAGGCCGCCGAATAAACGGCTTGACAAGCCTCCACCCGCACCAGGTCGTCCGGGTCCTGGACCACGAGGAGCACGTCGTCGGCGTACACTGCCAGGACCAGCCGCGCCTCCGGCTCACGTAGCACCAACCCCGACAACCTCTTACGAAGGAGACGAAGGAAGGGCTCCATGGCCAGAGTGTACAGCTGACCCGACAGCGGGCAGCCTTGACGCACCCCTCGCCCGAAGCTGACAGGTGCAGTCAGGGTCCAGTTGAGCCTGACCAAACACTCTGCGGAGTCGTACAGCACCTGGAGAAACCCCACAAACCGGGGTCCGAAGCCGAATGCCCGCAGAGTGCCCAGGAGATACCCGTGGTCCATCCGGTCGAATGCCTTCTCCTGATCCAGGGACAGGAGGGCGAACGACAGACCATCCCTGCACCCAAGCTCCAAGAGATCCCGGACCAGATAAAGATTGTCGAAGATGGTACGGCCCGGGACGGTGTAGGTCTGGTCTGGATGGACCACGTCCGCCAGCACGGACCGCAGCCGCAGCGAGATGGCCTTCGCCACGACCTTATAGTCCGTGCTGAGGAGCGAGACGGGATGCCAATTCCGAAGATCACGGAGGTCCCCCTTCTTCGGCAATAAGGCGAGCACTGCTCGCCTGCACGACAGAGGGAGGACCCCGCTCTCCAAGGACTCGGCCCAGACGGTGGCAAGGTCCGGGCCGAGGACGTCCCAGAACACGCGGTAGAACTCCACGGTCAGCCCGTCCATGCCCGGAGCTTTATTGGTGGGCATGAGACGGAGGGCTTCCGAGAACTCGGCCAGAGTGAGAGGCAGCTCCAGCCGGTCCCGGTCGCCCATGCTGACCGTCGGGAGTCCATCCCAAAGCACTCCGCAGGCATCGGCGTCGGTTGGATCCGGGGAGAAAAGGCCAGCGTAGAAGGCCCTGGCCCTCTCGCGCATCTCCACCGGATCCGTGAGGGGGGTACCGTCCTCCGCCAAGAGGCAGAGGACATGTTTTTTTGCCCCCCTCTTCTTCTCCAGGGCGTAGAAGAAGCGGGAGCCGCGATCCATCTCCCGCAGGAGATGGATGCGGGATCGTACGAAAGCACCCCGGGCCCGAAGATTGTCGAGGGCCCGGAGCTCCTCCCGCTTCTCCCGGCACGCTCCACAGAGGGGCGGATCTCCGGGGCTGGCAGCCAGACGCCTCTCCAGCTCCAATACCTCCCGCTCCAGCTGCTCTATCACCACATCCCTCCGCCGGCTGGCGCCCCGGGTGTGGCTACGGCAGAAGAGCCGGGCGCGCACCTTCCCCAAATCCCACCACCGCCGCGCTGAGGGAAAGGCATGCCTCTGTTCCCGCCAGGCCAGCCAAAACTCCCGGAAGGACGCCACAAATCCCACATCCTCCAGCAGGCTGTTATTGAAATGCCAATAGGCCGGCCCTGGCCTCTCCGAAGAAAGAGAGGCCGTCACGGCCACCAAGTGGTGGTCCGAGAACGGGGCCGGCCGAACGCTGGAAGAGTGGGCCTGCGAAAGATGAGATCGAGAGAAATAAATGCGATCCAACCGGGAGTGGCTCGACCGTTGTTCCTCCACCCGGACAAAAGTGAACGTAGAGTCGTCGTCCGGGTGGTGGTCGCGCCAGACGTCCACCAAGGAGTGATGGACTATGATCTCCCTGAGGACGTCTGCAGCGGCCGGGCTCGGCTCGATCCCCGTGCGGTCCCGCTCCTCGAGGGTGCAGTTGAAGTCTCCGCCCAGGACCAGGCACTCGCGAGGATCCAAAGTACCGAGGAAGGCGGACGCCTGCCGAAAGAAGCACGCTCTCGCCGGGCCGGATGCTGGGGCATAGACATTGACAAGATGCAATGTCAGCCCCTCCATCCGAACCCGGAGGTGCAGCAGGCGACCCGGCACGACCTCAGTACTCCCCAGCACCTCGGGCTGTAGGTGCGGGGAGAACAGGGTCGCCACCCCGCCCTGACGGGCCGAAAGGTGGCTAAAGTAGACCCTGTCCCCCCACTCCAGGCGCCAGCTCGCTTCGGCGGCTGGGTCCGTGTGGGTCTCCTGCAGGAAAATAACCGAGTACCCCCCCTCCCGAAGGAAGGAGAGCACCTGGCACCTTCGGAGACCCAACCTACAACCCCGGGTGTTCAAAGTGGCAAAGATGGACGGCGACATGAGGAGGGCTGGGGATGATCCTCGCGGTCCGGGGTGCTAGCGGTACCCATTGGACCCCGCAGCAAACCGTGACCGACCCCGAAAGCCATCAGGGCATCACGGAAGCCGCGGGCCCGCTGGTAAGCCGCAGCATCCCGCTTCCCGGTCCCTTTGCCCTCTCCCATAATGGCCCTCACGGTCTGGAGAACAAGATGGAAATCGCCCCAGCGCTGAAGAGCGAGATGCACTCTGTTCGTGGAGCCACGAGTGTCCTCCAAGAAAGAGCGCATCTCGCTCCTCTGCGCGGCAGGGACCGGGGTCACAGACCCCGGGGCATCCCCCGTTTGGACCCCCCTACCAGCCCCGTGGCCCATCGAGACGGGCACGCAGGGATCAGAGCCCCGCCGCGGAGCCCGTCCCTCCGGCGCCGCACCACCCGACACAACACTCGGCCCTAGGGACAATGGCGGAGGGAGAACTGCAGCCCCAAATGGGCCAGGAGAGGGGAAAACAAAAACGGCCTCCCGGGGGCCTGCAGAAAAAGAAAATGAGGTTACCCCGGGGGCAGTAGCAACGAGAGTGGGGAAGGAAAAAGGGTTGGGGACAGGAACAGGGGTTGGAACAGGGTCAGGGACAGGGATAGGGACAGGACACAAATCTAGTACGGGAGCAGAGTCAGGGCAGGGAACGGGGACAAAATCTAGGGCCTGAGCGACAAAGCCACTAGGACACAGTGCCTCTCGACCCGACACGGTAGGTAAAGGGGCAACAAGGGAGTGGGACGCCTCCGCAGCGCTAGGCTCAGGTGCCCCAGTAAATGAGGCACCCACAATTACAGCGCTGGAGGGAGGCGAGAGGTGCGGCCCTGCCTCATGGGGTAGGGCACCCGTGGGCTCAGAGCCCAGCCGCTCAGCGTCGGCCGTCGCCACAATGGGCACGGCGGCGTCAGCTGGATTACCATTCGCAGCCGGGCAGATGGTCAGGGCTCGGGGCGTTGCAGGGGCAAAAACGGGGGGAACCACCTGAGGCGGAGGGAAGGGAGGGGGGGGGGGGCGCCAGAATAAGATCGCCCTTACCTAGGCCCTCTAACAGGGGGGCATCCACCCCCTCGGTGGTTGGTGTCAAGCCCAGGGCCTCAATCTCATCAAAAATGGAATCAAAGTCCCCATCCGCCTCTACAGGTTCCCCCTCGACTGCAGCTGGGGCAATACCCATTGCGGCGCCTACAGGGGGCACAAAGGGCAACGGGGCAGCGAGGGTACCATTCGCAACCCCCTCAGAGAGGGACTCCATTGGAGAGGTGGTACTACCCACCTCCATGGCTGCAGTGACCTCGGCCGACTCCAAACGATGAACGTCAGCAGGGGAGTCAACGGAAGACCTAGCACCAGCAACCCCCTTCATAATTTTACAGGGGGTCCCGTCCCCCTCATCAACGAGGGGGGGGTGCTGGGCCCGTGCTCCCCGCTTGCAGCGTCTCCCCCGCACAAGCTCCCAGCTCCCTGAAAAGGGGGGGTGGCCAGCTGGGTCAGGGCCTGGGAGCGAGGGCGATGATGGGAGGGTAAGGGAAGACGAGGGCAGGATAACAGGGAAAGGAACAAACTCCCCCTGAGGCAAGCCCCGCTGAAGTCCCGCTACCGATCCTGCCACCCTCTCCTCCGCGGGCCCCGGTTTACTACCCACCTCAGCGGCGGGGCCCGCACGCTCATCTGGGCACGTCGGGGGGGCTTCCCCCGAGACCCGAGCGGAGTTGACAACGGTCACGGATGGAGGAGGGGTGACCCCAGGGACCGGGCAATCAGGGCCGCCGGCTATGGTAGAGCCGACGCCCTTCCGGGTAATGGGGGTCCCAGATGCCCCTCCAAGCCGGGCCAGAGGGCAGTCCCTCCGGACGTGCCCCGCCGCCCGGCAGAGAAAGCACCGGGCCTCCCCCGAAGAATAATAAACCCGGTACTGGGCCCCTCGATGGGGCACCAGAAAGGACCCCTGCAGAGCCTCCCCGTCACGTGCCGCCGGCGGCACTTGAACCTGCACCTGCCGGCGGAACGACAAAACGTGGCGGAGGGCGGGGTCCTTACAGCCCAAGGAAAGGGGGCTGAGGACGGACAGGGGCCTCCCCAGGGTGGAGAGGAACGGCAAAAGGGCGGCATTGGGAAGGAAGGGAGGAACAGAGGAGAAAACCACCCGTATGCCCAGGTCCTCCAAAGGCTCGAGGGGGACATGAACGCCCCCCACCGCCAAGCCCCTCTCCACCGCCTCCTGGGCAGCGGCCTCCGACGCCAGGAAGAACACCACCTTCCCAAACATCTTGGAGGCCGCCACCACGGCCGTGGGCCCCACCACCCGTGCCAACGCCCGCACGTAGGTTTCCACGTGGGGCGAGGCCGGCACCAGGAGGCAACGCACGCCGTGCCTCCTGGTGAGGGTGGGAAAGGGGCCCCGGCCGCCGGGAGTGGTATTCCGGGAGGCGGCTGGAGCAGACGGCGAGGCGGCAAGCAGAGAGGCGGCAGCCACCTGGGCGTACACTCTGGGGGCCGAGGAAGCAGCACAATGGGTAAGGGAGAAGGGGAAGCTGTGGCCGTTGACGGGGCCACAGCGGGAGAGGGATCCAGCGCCACGGAAGGTTTCGCCTTCCGGGCAGGGCCCTTGCCCTTTTTCGTCCCCCGGCCCTTCCCACCGGCCGAGGGAGCGGTCTCAGAAGTGGAGGCGGCAGAGGTCGCGGCAGCAGCAACAGAGTCTCGGGAGCCCCCATCCGTGCCCGCCGGTGCCCCAATGGCAGCAATGGCAGGCAGCCCGGCAGCGGCAGTCGAGGTGGCCATTGCAAGGGAGGGTGTGGGGAAGGGGACTGAAAGGGAGCTGCAGGGGCATCCAGGGAAGTCCCACCCCCTGAACCACCCACCACAGAAAGGGAGGGAAGGGGACAGCCACTAGGGCAGGGAAATGGAAGGAAAGGAAGGGGAGAGGAGGGGAAGGAAGGGAAGGGAAGGGAAGGGGAAGGGAAGGGGAAGGGAAGGGGAAGGGAGGAGGGGAGAACGGCTACCACACCCCACCCGCTAGGCTGAAAGCAGGGTGGAGGGGTGCTAACATAAAGGGACAAAGGAAGATAAGGAACTCCAGCACAAGATGAAAAAGAAATCGGCTCCTCCGCCTGCACTAAAGAAAGGAATGGAAAAACTAAGACATCATGGGGAAGTGTGCACCAGAGAAGAAATGGGGGAAAAAAAAAGGGGGGGGGGGAATCTCAAACACCAAACCAAATACCTGTTTGCTGCCGCTACATTCTCTGGATGGTTAGAAGGGCAGAGCAAACTGCTGGGCCAGGGAGCAGAGAACAGAGCCAGAAGGCAGGTGGGAAGGTGGAGGGGGCAGTGGTGGTGGCAGTAGGGGAGCAGATGGGCCAGGGGGAGGGCCCCAGGCCACTCCCCCAGCTCCCCACAGCAAAGGCACCTACCACCACTGGAGCAAGGATGTTACAAACCCCCTCCACAAAACAAGGCCTCCTCTACTCCCTCCTCAGCTCCAGCAGCAGTAACAGCTCCTCAGCAGCGGCAAGGGCAGCAGCAACCCAGCCAGGGGAGGCCCCCAAAATGATGGGAATAGTGGGGCCTCACACTCCCCTCTGAAGGTCACACCAGCAGGGTCCTCCCCACAGCAGCAGCCAGGGGGGCAACCGGCCAGCAGACCGGTTGGGAACAGCAGAGTAGTCGAAGGGAGATATACTAGCCACTGGATAAGCAGTTTTCTGTTCCCTGAGTGACCAGAGCAGGTGCTGCTCCAGGCTAATGAGAATACCTGACTCCAATTAACCTGCTAAGAGTCAGGTGAGGCTGTTAAGCACCTGACTCTAATTAAGGCCCCTCTGATGCTATAAAGGGACTCACTCCAGTCAGGCCAGGGGGAGCTAGAGAAGAGGAATTGCACATGAGGAACTGGGTGCAAGAGGTGTGCAAGAAGCGGAGAGTGAGTAGGCGTACTGCTGGAGGACTGAGAAGTACAAGCGTTATCAGACATCAGGAGGAAGGTCTGGTGGTGAGGACAAAGAAGGAGTTGGGAGGAGGCCATGGGGAAGTAGCCCAGGGAGTTGTAGCTGTTGTGCAACTGTACCAGGAGGCACTCTAGACAGCTGCAGTCCACAGGGCCCTGGGCTGGAACCTGGAGTAGAGGGCGGGCCTGGGTTCCCCCCAAACCTCCCAACTCCTGATCAAACACAGGAGGAATTGACCTGGACTGTGGTTTCTACCAGAGGGGAAGGTCTCTGGACTGTTCCCGACCCACAGGGTGAATCTGTGAGGTGAGCAAATCCGCCAATAAGCGCAGAACCCACCAAGGTAGACAAAATCTAAGAGGAAATAGACCAAGAGGAAACATCCAGTGAGTCTGAGAGCTTGTCTATACCTAAAACGCTGCAGCTGTGCCACTCTAGCGCTTCAGTGAAGACACTACCTATGCCGATGGAAGAGAGTATTCCATTGGCATAGGTACTCCACCTCCCTGAGAGGTGGTAGATAGGTCAATGGGAGAATTCTCCCATCAACCTAGCTCTGTTCTCACCCCGAGCAACGTAGTTATACTGAACTAATTTCCTAGTGTAGACCAGGCCTTAGTATCACCAGTTTCTCTCCCAATGAGGTATCCACTGTAAGGTCCCAAAGACCACTTACCACTCAGCAGAAGGGACAACAATTATAGAATCATAGAATCATAGAATATCAGGGTTGGAAGGGACCTCAGCAGGTCATCTAGTCCAACCCCCTGCTCAAAGCAGGACCAATCCCCAACTAAATCATCCCAGCCAGGGCTTTGTCAAGCCTGGCCTTAAAAACCTCTAAGGAAGGAGATTCCACCACCTCTCTAGGTAACCCATTCCAGTGCTTCACCGCCCTCCTAGTGAAAAAAGCTTTTCCTAATATCCAACCTAAACCTCCCACACTGCAACTTGAGACCATTACTCCTTGTTCTGTCATCTGCTACCACTGAGAACAGTCTAGATCCATCCTCTTTGGAACCCCCTTTCAGGTAGTTGAAAGCAGCTATCAAATCCCCCCTCATTCGTCTCTTCTGCAGACTAAACAATCCCAGTTCCCTCAGCCTCTCCTCATAACTCATGTGCTCCATGTGCTAATCATTTTTGTTGCCTTCCGCTGGACTCTTTCCAATTTTTCCACATCCTTCTTGTAATGTGGGGCCCAAAACTGGACACAGTACTCCAGGTGAGGCCTCACCAATGTCGAATAGAGGGGAATGATCACATCCCTCGATCTGCTGGCAATGCCCCTACTTATACAGCTCAAAATGCCGTTAGCCTTCTTGGCAATGTAAGCAGAGTCAGGATGAGCTCTACCCTGACATCTGGTGGTGAATTATGGGGAGTGTGGAAAAGAACTTCAGGGGCTGATCTCATTTGCATAGGCACACCCACTCCACCTAGCGTGAGCCCCAGCAGCCCAAAATGGTCACTTTGGCGGCTGTGGGATCCCCAGTTTCTCTGTTATTGGGGCAGGAGGAATAAAGTGGTGTTACCCTGAGTTACCATGGTTATGTGAATCAAGGCCAGTGGAACTGTTTGATGACAGAGGGACTCACCATCAACTAAGTAGCACTTGCACCCAAAACCCAGTGAGGGGAGAGAGTTTGGGGACAGGTATTTGTACCTGATGGGATGGGCCCCCTTTGAGGGCCTGAAACACCAATTGCACCGTCTTCTCTCTCCACTGTTGAATGTCAGAGCTAACTTTGGTCCCATTAGGAAACTAGTTACAGACTGCTGAGCTGAATTTCCTTTGGGCCAATGGTGCACCAGCACTAGGGCTCACCTACTATAAGCTGAAATCACTAAAGGTACTAAGAGTTGAGATCACTGAGCGCTGTGTTAACTAGTGGGGGAGCCTGAAGCTATATTGCTAAGCGGCTGGTGGCGTGGAGCAGTTTGCGGAGCGGCTAACGGAGCAGTTTGTGGGACAGTTGGCGTGGCCCACAGAACGGCAAGCGGAGCAGTTTGCGGGACGGTTGGCGTGGCCCACAGAACGGTGAGTGGAGCGGTTTGTGGGACGGTTGGTGCTACCTGTGGGACAGCAAGCGAGCGGAGCGGAGCAGTTCGTGGGACGGCTGGTGCAGCTCACGGGACGGATAGTGGAGTGGAGCGGCTCATGGTGAAGGCAGCAGCAGAACCCCACGGAGAGGCGGGGCAGTTGGCCTTGGACCACGTAAGGTGCCCCTTAACACCCTGCGTACCCTTTCTCCCCCCCCCCCTTCCACCCAGGCTGTGGGGGGGCAAAAACTCTGCAGCTCTGGGGCTGCACTGACCAAGGACAGAGACTCTTGGGTTGTTGGACTCGAGACTTTAGAGGTGTTGGACTTTTGGGACTTTGGGGTGATCTTTTGGGTTGTTGGACTTAAGACCCTGAGGGGAAAAGGACACTGCCAACCTTACTTGGGGGTGGGTCTTTTGCTCATGGTTGTATTATGAATCCTGTTTGTGGTGTTTCCCCAATATAATGCCGCATTGTTTCCCTCCTTTATTAAAAGGATTTTGCTACACTCAGACTCCGTGCTTGCGAGAGGGGAAGTATTGCCTCTTAGAGGCGCCCGGGGGGTGGTATGAAATTGTCCCAGGTCACTGGGTGGGGGCTCGAGCCGGTTTTGCATTGTGGTATTGAAACGGAACCCCTAGATACTGAACCCGGCCCTTGTTGCTGCCAACTCAGATGGGCAGAAGGGTTACAGTAACAAGGGCACACTGTCGACTCATATCCAGCTTCTCGTCCACCATAACCCCTAGGTCATTTTCTGCAGAACTGCTGCCTAGCCATTCGTTCCCTAGTCGAGCAATTGCTTGGCAGCGTTCTCCATCATCTTAGATTCCAGCAGGCTGCATAAGTGATCTTGGTAGGAGGCAGGCAGCTGTAACTGGTCCATGTCTACCACCGTAGGACATTGGTTCTTGCATATCTGATCTATGGGGTACTTGTGAAAAGCTAGAGGAAGCTGTGTCATTTGGATGGTCAATTACTGCGATTCCACTGAAGAAAATTCAGTTTAGTAGTTGTAATCCTAAAAAGAGGCAAAAAACTCTAGTTGTAAACTACTAGTTACACTAGGGAGAAAATTCCTTTGCAACACAAAACTTATCCTAAAGGATCAGTAAAGAAATCATGCACTTTTTTTATTTGAATAATTTCTCATGAGATCCACAGCAATAATTTTTCCAGCCTGCTTATTTTATTTCCATCAGTGTCATAGTTAATTACAATATGTTTTAATAAGTTTGTTTTATTTGTGTAGGTTGGTGGGAAGAGAGACATAGCACTAAAGCTGCACATTCAATTACTGGAGCATTTGTCTTTAGATTTATTTATATGCTACCTTGTCATGGCCCAAGTTAGCCAGTAGGTGTCTCTGTTACATCACCAACTACAACTGAAAATATCCTTAATCAGACTGAAGTTTTATGTGCCCTCATAAAAATACTTTTCAAAACAAATGAAGCTGTTCAAAACTAGCTTCCAAAGCCATGAATGAGAAAATGCAAGAGACATGGAAAAAAGAAGCAGGATGAGCTGTTACTGGCTGCAAATTCCAGACAAGGGGGTTCATGGAGGGCAGGGGAATCCAGAAATGAGCAGGAAAATCCCAGTGCAAACCAGCCCAATCCAATTACCACAAGGTTAACAGTTGTAGAGAAGATGGACTCTGTGTCCCCCAATGGGCTAAACCTGTAGGCTGTCCTAACCAATCCTGGTTATAGGAACACAGTTGGATTCTGCATTGTGGACATGTGTGCAGTAGCTAGGTCTCATGAGCTGGTTACAATGAGTTGTTGTACAGATGGGGCCAGAGTGTATAATCTAAAGCCCATAAAGGAGCACCTGGGCTAAATATCCCATCAGGGTGGCAGCAGTTGGTAGCAGTTGGAGTGTGACTGAAAATCAGAGCAGGAGACTCCCTATGCAGAGATAAGCAGCATTATTGCTGCAGAGTCACAGCAGAAGGAAAATCCCAGAGACCGATCCCCATTCCTTGCAAAGGAAAGAATCAATATGTCAACTACACAGGGGCCTAAAACCACCCTGCTTGATTTCATGAGCTATGAGGGACATGGCTCTGGGCTGGAGGGGGCAGACCTAGTCTCTCCCAGAATCATTGGCTGTAACATTTGTTCTGCTCAAAGAGACACTGTCAACTTGTCAAAATAGCACATTAAAAATATCTACATTCTGATTGAAGCCCTTTTAAATAGCATATGCAGCAAGAAACTGTAACATGTCCCGGGGTGGGGGGAATCTATCTTAGCCAGGAGAAAACATGGGAAGGGGGGAAAAACTGTGCTACCAGAAGCACCTGAAGTGTTTGGGGCAGTGGCGTAGCCAGGTTCTAATATCAGGGGGAGCGAACACATAAAAAAAGGCACCACCCGACATACCAAATTACTAATTACATACTTTTAAATTCGTTATACATATTTATTTGTACTTAAAATAAAAACACAAGAATGATCCAGCCACGGAAGGGTTTGCACAGCCAGCATTTTGCAGGAGAACTTTAGATTATACTTAGATATACTTTAGATTCTAGAAAGTAAATGACAGAATACAGTAGTTTATAATTGTCACAGGTTTAAAAAAAATACTGGCCATTTTTTCCAGTTACTAATTTCATTTTAAAATCAATCAATGAAATGCACTTTATTTATAATAGATTGTAATACTAAAGTCACCAAAAAGGCATGACAAATACAAGTTTTATGAGAATTGGTGAGCAAAGATCTCATAGCTCTTCGGGGTTGGACAAAGCAGTAATTTCCCTTAAAGTAGGGAAACAAAAGACATCATGGGGGGGAAACAAAAGACATCTCTACGACACAGGTTGGCAGTCTAACATTTTTGAAACACTGAGTACTGAAAGTTAGGGTTTTTAACCAATTTAAGCTGTGTACACCCCGCCGCCCACCCCCCCAACCAACGAACCAACAAAAAACAAACCTCTTCCTGCTTTCCTATCACCAGTTCTGTTACTACAGGAATGAAATCTAGACATCCCATAAAATAGCTAGTTCCACATTGTTCTTCAAACCTCAGATCAGTGAAATGCAGCTTTGTATTTGAGATACTATATGACTGTAGTACATTTTGCACTGCCTGCATCTACACTGACATCAGGAGAGGAGAAGAGGACAAGACTGTCCCTAGCATATATGATTTTTTTTTAAAAAGGTGAGACACACCCACCCACTATCAATGCAACAAGAAGGAAGAACAGTAGCTGGGGCCAAGAGAAGATGCAATGAAACCCTCCTGTACTACCCACAAGTGATATCTGAAAAGCATCAGTCACTCTGCAGATCAAAGAAAGAAAGAGCAGCCAGTATTCAGACAGATAGGATCCTTATGACCTATATAGGAGAAGTGCACTTTCTAAGTAAACTGTAGCAGTTTCCCAACAGAGGTTTCTTATGGACTTATTTATTAAGCAAAAATTAAGATTAGGAGTCTGATTTAAATTATGTAAATTTTCAGTTTTAGTTCACTATTGCAGCTACTTTTATTTTACTCCTGCCTTCATAAAAAGCTACAGAGTTATAACAGATAATTACAAAGACTAAAGTACATGCTTTAATATAATTAGGACCGGGTCACCCAAGATGAAAACTACACCATGGAAGAGTCCTACAACCAGGTATTTGAGGCCAATCTCTTTATCAATGGAATCCTCAACCAAAATGTGAGGAAGGAGAAGAGTCCACCCTCTAATTTTTGACAATAATTCAAGGTCAGCCAGCCACCAAGAAGACCAGCACCATTCATATTCTGGTTTTGGATAAAACATCTGATCTTACCTACATCATAGAAACCTTCCTCCCTCCAAGCCTACACCCCACTACACCCTTTAGCAATAAAGTAACCATTAAACAAGTTCTGAATCAGTAGTCTTTCTTCCCAATTTAGTTTTAACAAAAAAAGCTGCAATGTAAGTAGCTATGGGAGATAACAGTGCAACTACTAGGTATTGGTGGGGAAAAGTGTGCAAGTAATGTCTTGGATATACTGGGCTGTTAAGTGTTGTTGCTTTTAATATGCTAATGCAAACATTGTAATAGAGTATTAATGTCCCAATGTACTGTAGCTTGTTTTAACTTACCGTAATACTAGAAGTGGTACATGTGAAGCTCTCTTAAAAGCTGACACTACAGCAGTGATATTCGCAAGCCAGCATGCGTAGGGCTGGGGCTGGGGGTGGGGAAGGGGAGTGCATCTAGGTATAAGTAACATCTCTCACACCAAACAGGAACTTTTCCACAGTTCATTGCAATTTGGAAGTGTGATTATTATATCTTATCTTACAAACACCAAACACCATTACATATGCACAAGGTCAATAATTCCCCTCCCCCCCCCCATATACAGAGTTGTGCTTCTGCATATAGTATCTATCTGAGATGAATATTGAGCTCCCAGCTCTTCAGGAAGCAGTAAAGAGTCAGCAGCCAAGCCACATGTTGAATCCTATTGCAAACAGTATGGGTGACGCATGAGGCATTCTGAAGCAAGAGGAGATTACTGGAAAACTTTAAATAAGGCACAGAAAGAATAAAGTTTTCCTAGGTTTTGTTTCTGTCGGATTTATTGTATTATGTATAGTAAGTGTTTAATATAAAAATCAGGTAGTAGGGTTTACAATGTTATAACAAGAACATAAGAAAAGCCGTACCGAGTCAGACCAAAGGTCCATCTAGCCCAGTATCTGTCTACCGACAGTGGCCAATACCAGGTGCCCCAGAGGGAGTGAACCTAACAGGCAATGATCAAGTGATCTCTCTCCTGCCATCCATCTCCACCCTCTGACGAACAGAGGCTAGGGACACCATTCTTACCCATCCTGGCTAATAGCCATTTATGGACTTAGCCACCATGAATTTATCCAGTCCCCTTTTAAACATTGTTATAGTCCTAGCCTTCACAACCTCCTCAGGTAAGGAGTTCCACAAGTTGACTGTGCGCTGCGTGAAGAAGAACTTCCTTTTATTTGTTTTAAACCTGCTGCCTATTAATTTCATTTGGTGACCCCTAGTTCTTGTATTATGGGAATAAGTAAATAACTTTTCCTTATCCACTTTCTCAACATCACTCATGATTTTATATACCTCTATCATGTCCCCCCTTAGTCTTCTCTTTTCCAAGCCGAAGAGTCCCAGCCTCTCTAATCTCTCCTCGTATGGGACCCTCTCTAAACCCCTAATCATTTTAGTTGCCCTTTTCTGAACCTTTTCTAGTGCTAGAATATCCTTTTTGAGGTGAGGAGACCACATCTGTACACAGTATTCGAGATGTGGGCGTACCATGGATTTATATAAGGGCAATAATATATTCTCTGTCTTATTCTCTATCCCCTTTTTAATGATTCCTAACATCCTGTTTGCTTTTTTGACCGCCTCTGCACACTGCGTGGACATCTTTAGAGAACTATCCACAATGACGCCAAGATCTTTTTCCTGACTCGTTGTAGCTAAATTAGCCCCCATCATGTTGTNATAGTATCTATCTGAGATGAATATTGAGCTCCCAGCTCTTCAGGAAGCAGTAAAGAGTCAGCAGCCAAGCCACATGTTGAATCCTATTGCAAACAGTATGGGTGACGCATGAGGCATTCTGAAGCAAGAGGAGATTACTGGAAAACTTTAAATAAGGCACAGAAAGAATAAAGTTTTCCTAGGTTTTGTTTCTGTCGGATTTATTGTATTATGTATAGTAAGTGTTTAATATAAAAATCAGATAGTAGGGTTTACAATGTTATAACAAGAACATAAGAAAAGCCGTACCGAGTCAGACCAAAGGTCCATCTAGCCCAGTATCTGTCTACCGACAGNAAAAGAGCTGAATTTAGAGAACAATTATTAACCAGCTTCCTGGTTATTCACCAGACACTTTGCTCCTGTCCATAGCACAACGCACCATAAACCTAGTAGAATCTGGCCAAGAGACTGTTCACCTCAAATTGGCATCTGCTACACTTCTCCCCCCTCCCCCCCCCCCCATTCCCAGTCACCACTATTCAGGAGATAGCGAAGTGAAAAGGTGACATGGCTGAAGCATTTAGCAGGCAATTGAAAACTAGTATAGAGCACAGTAGCCCTGAGAACACTGCTTAATTCTGAGCCCTGGGTCTGCAGCTAGTCAGCAGTGAGACTGAGGAGACATAACTGGCACCTTAAAGCACATTTACCCCTCCTTCCTTCACAAGCTGCACTAAGCACAGTTTCACAGCCCCAGGTGCAGCACTGAGGGGGGTAAGTATGGGGGGGGGAGGTAAGTTGGGGGGGGGAGTACCCTCGCTATACAAATTGTTCTAGCACTCTTGTGGCTGCTGTAATATTCTTATAACAACATTTTCCCATTATTAAATACATAGAGGGAATAGCCATACATTTCTGTGCTAAAAGGCAGTATAGGTCAGTGGATAAGATCTAGATCCTGTTCCCAGTTCTGCCACTGACCTACTGTTTGACCATGGGCAAGTAACTTCCCCTCCTTTCCTTTCTTTATCTGACGTGTCTATTTAGACTATAAACATGCAGGTCAGAGACTGTAGCTTACTGTGGTTTTGTACAATGCCTAGCACAATGGGACACTAATCAAGGCTGGGGCTTCTAGTTGCTATCTTAATAGAAATAATGAATAATAACAAATGCATATTGTGACTGAATTTCAAACTGGTATCTTTATAGCTAAAAGGTTTCCCTTTACTACCCCAATCTTGCCATGAGAAGTATGTGCACCTTGGGATCTATATGGTTCTCACTGTAGGATTAGGGCCCAGTATTGCAACTCTCTAAGGTTCTATTAAGACTCCTGTTTTTAACCTACTTGTTGAAAGACATATAACTTCAGCCTTAAAATACACTCTGATTTAAAACATGTAATAGGCAAAATCTCCAAACCCATAGGCGACTTCTAAATTTCTGCACTATAAAAATGATGTAATGAGACAAGAATGTAGGATAATCATTAAGTTTTGTCCTCACATCAATTATGCATTATATATAATTATGTATGGTAGAAAAAAATAAATATTTGCTTTCCAAAATCCAGGCATTTTGCTCAAAATGGGCATGACTAACTTAGTACTCTATCTTCACATATTGCTCCTTTGCCTCCTGCTTCTGCCGCTCAGCCCCCTCCACTGAAGAGAGACCACCCCCCTGCCCTTTTCCTTCCTTCTCCACTGGCACCAGCTGGGCTTCAGAGCCCCCTTCCCTGCCACGCGGCCGCCTCGCTCTGCATGGGGCTGCCTGGGACCAACGGGGCTGCTGCTCCTCAGCCCCCTGCCGCGCTGGAGGGGCTGCGCTGCCACCCCTTCCCCTCCCGGCAGAGCCCACCCCAGCTTAGGGAGCCGGGAAGCTGCAGGCGGGCGCCTCCTCCTCATCCCCGGGGAGCCCCGCAACCAGCTGATGCTGCCTGGAGCGAGCGAGCCAGGCTGGGGATGGGGGAAGGCGGTGCAGAGCCCAGAGCCAGTCGGCGGCTGCATGCAAAACCCTGGCTCCGGTCTTCGAGTCCGGAGCCCAGTGCTGGCTGCCTGGAAAGGCACCACTTTTAGAAAATGTGCTCGGGGGAAGCGGCCGCGCCCCCTGCTCCCCTCCTAGCTACGCTACTGGTTTGGGGTAAAATAACAGGCAGGAATATTCCATGGGAAGGAGAAATCTGAAATGCACTAACTTAAGGGGGACCCGCAACAGAAAACAAAATTGGGCTTGTGCCAGTTTGTTATTCCTTTAGGAGGAAAAGAACGCCTGAGAGGATTTTTTTTTTACCTTAGAAATATCAGAAATGTCAAGACTTGTCTTCTGTTTTTGCTGTTTGCGACAGATATGACAGTGTTCTGCAATATCTTTGGGAAACTTTACGGAAGTACATTTATCAACTTTGGAGTCCATTGTATTGAAAATACAAATGTTTGTGTACTATTGTGGGATTGTGTGGAACTTCTTTAGGAGGAGGAAGGATTAATGTAATCTTGGGAAGATATTAGGAATATCAAAGGACTTTTGGGGAACACTACATGTGAAGTGGATTTCCTAGGAAATACTTGGGGGTGAGCAGAATGCAAGTGACCCACTTTGAATCCATCCTTTTGAAACTGAACAGTGAGGATAGAAACAGATTGCCTGCCCCCCAAAATGCCAGTTCAAAGATCTCCAAGCTGTATAAAGGAGGGACTAAACTTTTCATGAGTGTGTTACTTCTGAGCTGAGGCTGATGTGAACTTGTGAGTTGGGGGGATTTGTTGTAAGCTTTAGTGTGTATGTAAGTTCTATTATTGTTTTTAATATGTTTTCTCTGTAATGGCTTATGC
The DNA here is from genome assembly GCA_003942145.1 of Platysternon megacephalum. Lineage (NCBI taxonomy): Eukaryota > Metazoa > Chordata > Testudines > Platysternidae > Platysternon > Platysternon megacephalum. The sequence continues at coordinate 148,696 of QXTE01000289.1, read as the reverse complement.
CCTAAGAACAATAGGCTTGCATAGGAAGTGCTGTGTGGTAATTCATAACTGTGGCAACTGCACTGTTAACTGTCTCTGAGGAGAAAGGCGAGGCAGGCTGACTTTGCTGGTGAATTCACAGTATAATCAGGGAGCAGTGCAGCCTGGAAATACCCTGGTCAGCATGGAGTGAGATGTATGTCTCCACGCAAGAGAGGTGATGGCCAGGGAAGCCCAAAGCCTAAGAGTGGGGTGCCCTTGCTGAAGTACAGAGGGTGAAATACAGCTGCAGTTGTTTTTCTAGGAAGACCAGAAAACTGGACAGGGTGATTGCTCAGCCCTCAGTTAAAGGGGCGGGGGAGGTGTTGAATGTTTAACAAAGATATCTTCCCTCTCAACTGTTTTATAAGAGTTTGAGTTAAATAGAGAACAAACCAATACTCACCGTGTATTAAACAGAAATAAATAAAACAGAATTTTCTTCCCCTTCCTGTGTGAGTGACAGGAGAATCAGGCCCCTATTTGTATTCACGTTGGTATCCTCTCACATCAGACAACAGTACAATGTTTTTTTTTAATTGCTTTACTCCTAGTGGCACTACAGAGAGAGACCACAATGGGACAATGAGATGGTTCTGTTCCACATTGTGCATCAGCAGCAGAACTGCCATTTTGTTCTCCAAATGGAGTCCTCACACGCATGACCTCACACGCACCAGATGTGCTAGGTCACACTGGTCGGGGTTTTCCAGTAGATGCCCATTCAGGATTACACAACTAAGGAAAATATTTATTTTTAGCTTTTTTTCAAACTGTGGGTCGCGACCCAGTACTGGGTCGCAGAATGTAAGGCACTGTGTCGCGACGGCTCTGGTCAGCACCACTGACCGGGCTGTTAAAAGTCCCGTTGGCGGTGCTGCCCGACTAAGGCAGTCTAGTCCCTACCTGTTCCAACACCACGCTGGCCCCGGAAGCGGCCAGCAGAAGGTCCGGCTCCTAGGTAGGGAACTGGCCAATGGGAGATGGGAGGGCGGTGCTTGCGAGCGAGAGCCACGCAGAGCCGCTTGCACGCCTCCGCCTAGGAGCTGGACCTGCTGCTAGGGCACAGCGCGGTCCAGGGCACAGCGCGGCCCACAGTGCCAGGACAGGCAGGAAGCCTGCCTCTGCATCCCAGCTGCGCTGCTGACCGGGAGCCGCCGGAGGTAAGCCCACACCCCAATCCCCTGCCCTGAGCCCCCCCTCAAACCGAGCCCTCTCCTGCACCCCAAACCCCTCATCCCCGGCCCCACTCCAGAGCCTGCACCCCCAGCCCAGAGCCCTCACCCCCTCCTGCACCACAACCCCTTGCCCCAGCCCAGAGCCCTCACCCCCTCCTGCACCACAACCCCTTGCCCCAGCCCAGAGCCCCCTCCCACACCCTGAACCCCTCATTCCTGGCCCCACCCTACAGCCCTCACCCCCGCACCCCAACCCTCTGCCCCAGCCCTGAGCCCTTCCCAAACCTCTCATCTCCAGCTCCGTTGGGTCACAGGCATCAACAATTTTCTTCAACTGGGTTGCTAGAAAAAAGTTTGAAAACCACTGGTCTATAGAGTGGCTCTACAGCTTCTCTGACTAACACCCTGCCCTGCCACTGGCACGTGGATCATGTTACACACTTTTATGGATATACCCTGGCAACTCCATAGTTCAGGTTGCATTTAGCATTGCATTCAAAGCAACATTAGATCCCATTGTTTCACTCTTAATATTTGAATTTAATTTTCAAATTTAAACACATTTATCCTTCATAGGCCAATTGCATTTTCCATATTGTTTATCGATATATTTACTAACTTTGGCAGAGAAAATGGATAAACATTAGCCCTGTTTGATTCCCCCTCCCCCCACAAAGTGCTATGTTTTTCCAGACTCTGCAATCTAAAGAGACACCCTCCTCCTCATGCTCACCATTGCCCTACTACATTTATTTTTTCAGTACTGAAGTGCTAAGGTCAAAGGTGGGCATGGTCAGCAGTGGGAATAGGAGAAGAGCATGATGAGAAGCTCTGAGGGCCATCTGGGAGAGCATAGGGGGCGTAGCACAGGTCCACTCTAGGCAGTGCTCAAAGAACATGGAGGAAGGCAGGCTCCACAGTGGCCATGAGGGAGGAGTGAAGCTGTAGAAGGGGTTCAACGGGGGAAGCAGAACTCAGCAGGTACCATAGGGGACACTGCAGCCCAGTGGGGCCACACAGGGGATATAAGTGGATTGCTGTTCAGTGTTTAGATTTAAGACTGCTCTAATGCCAGTACACCACCACAATCAGTAAAAATCTACAAAATCACCAGTTACGTTCTTCCTCCCATTTCCTACGGTCTTATATAGCCCTGTAAGGTAGTGTACTCATCACCCATAGAGCCCCCCATGTCAGGTGCAATGCTGCAAGGGTTTGTCTTCAGCACCTCTGGTAGGCCATCTGCTTCTCACCAGGTCTTCCATGGTTCAGTCCTCCAGCCAAATCACATAAAGTTCAGTCCTCTTCCAGGATAACAAAAGGTCCAACTGAAAGTCCAAGCTAAGCATCCAAATAATAATTCTTCCCTACCTCTCAGGCACTGCTGAATTGTTCTTGCTGGCTCTCCCTGAGGGCCTCCCTCCCAAGAGCCTAATTGGCTCATACAGTTGTGCTTGTATTCCCTTTCCTCCTTAGGGACTGGTGGGGGAACCCAGGCCCACCCTCTACTCTGGGTTGTAGTCCAGGGACCCTGTATTAAGCAGCCAAATCAGCTTCTTCAAACACACTGCTGTTTCCCTGGGCCACTTCCTACCTCTAAGCTCCCTTATGCTGCTTCCCCACAGCCTGTGCTTAACACAGCCTCCCTTTGTTTCTCAGGCACCTTCTGAACTACTAAGTCTGCCATCTCCTCAGGGGCCACTGAAGTGCTTTTACTGACCCTACCTGAGAGCCTCCCCCACAGAAGCCTGACCTGCTTCCTGTGGGTTCACCTGCCTATGGGAGGGTCCTACCCTCTCTACAATCTCTCCCTTAGGCTGAATGCCCAGCTCTATTTAAATAGTCCTTCCTGATTCCCTGCAGCTGGGGTCACTAGTTATCAGTCAGTTGCTGTATCACCATCAGCAGGGGCTAGCTGGTAGGACACAGGCCAAGCTGAGCCTGGCTTGCTTTACAGTGCCAGCTAGCCTGTGACAGGCCCCCATCACTGGTATCTGATGGCCTCACAAGCATTAATTGATTTATACTCACAACTACTCTGTCCAGTAGGTGAATATTATTATCCCCATTTTGCAGATGAGGCACACAGAGAGATTGACTTGTTGAAAGTCAGCTGGTGTGTCAGTGGCAGAGCCAGACTTTGAACCAAGATCTCCTGAGTCCCTGTTCAGTCCTTTAATCACAACCATCCTTCCTCTAATGGAGAGGTAATAGAACTTGGGGGCCGCAAGTCTCTGGGTAGGATTTTCAAAAGTGCATTGGCCTCTGTTCCCATTGGAGTCAATGGTAAAACCCAAGGAAGGAAAGTTGGTGTGCTGTAAATAAGTCCTGGGGCCACACGGATGAATAAGATAAAAAGACACATTGAAGAGCTACCAATTCAGTGAGCATCATCCATCCTGTGCACTGAATGAGGCAGGGGTCCTGTGGGAAAAAATAGTCTGTGATCATCTAATTAAAGACTGCAGCATAAAACAGACTCAAGGGGCCAAATTAAGGTTGCCTGGGCAACCTGAGACACAGAGCCAGACTTGCAGAAGCACTGAGTGCTCTCAATAGGGTGACCATATGTCCCACTTTGGCCGGGACAGCTCCCTTTTTAATCCTGTACCGAACATCCCGAATTTTGATGATCAGTTGGCAACAGCAAACGGGACAAATGCCCAGTTTTGCCAAAAAAGTGGGGTGCGCCCCCTAGTGGCATGTGGAGGAATGCTCTGCGCAGTGGGGGAGCTGGGGGCTCAGGCAAGCAGCTCGGGCGAGCTCCACGTTGGGGAGGGGGGCAGCTTGTGCGAGCAGCTTGGACCAGCTCCGCGGGGAGAGGGGGGTGTCTCATGCGAGCGACTGGGGCCAGCTCTGCACGGTGGGAGGGTGGGGGGCTCGTGCCAGCTCTGCACATGAGGGGGAGGGCAGGGGGATTGGGTCAGCTCTGCACGGGGGTGGGGTGGGGGGCTTGGGCAAACCCTCCACGATGTCCTGTTTTCCCTTTGGGAAATATGGTCACCCTAGCTCTCAACTGCAGCTGATATCAGTGGGAGCTATGCTTTGAATATATAAAGTGCTATTCTAATAGAAAGTATTCTGAAAAATCAGGGTCTAGGGATCTCAAGTTGGGCACCCATAATGAATGGACACTTTTGACCTTAATTGCTCTGTCTCTCAAATCCCCATCTGTAACAGCAATGTTGTGAAGATAAATTTTGTCAAATGTTTGTGAAGCACTCAGATACTATGGTGAGAGCACCATAGAAATCCTCAAGAGGAAACTTATGATTTTGTAGTTATGGCAAAATGTGTATGATGTCTGGTAAATGACATTGTGATGCCTTGTGCCCCATGTTCACCACTTCTATATGGTTAGGATATGTTTTGTATGAAGTATGCCTTGTGAGGTATCATTTGAAAACTCATAATCTTCTGATTGTTATTATGCTGTTGAAATGTGTGTAACATCACTGCACGTGAAATTATGAGATTTTGCTATATGCTTGTTACTGATGTATGCTGTAGTTCTAGGTACTCAGATCCATTTTCTCAAAGACGAAGACACACTGGCATGCCAGGATTCATCAGCAGGGGAGTTGCAAACAAGAAATTTACTATTCACCTGAAGGACAATTGGCAGCTCACATACGCCATGGAAATGCCTGACCCCATGACCCAGCAAAGACTTTTCCAGTACAAAGGGCAAGTGTATAAAAAGGAGAGACAGTGACCACCTCATCATCTCTCCTCCCCCATCCCTACTCCCGGCAGCAAAATCACTTGAAAGGCATCATTGAACTGGGGGGAGTGGTCCTGGCCTGGAGGTTTTCCAGCCAGTATAGACTGTGAAAAGTTTTTGGGTGAGAGAAAACGTTTTGCTTATTAGCCTTGGTAACATTTAGGAATTAGCTTGCACGTTTTATCTTTTTATTTCTTTTGTATCCAACTCTGACTTATATGCCTTATCACTTATAAACACTTAAAATCTATATTTCTCTAGTTAAAACAATAAACAAGTTTATTATCTAAACCAGAGTGTGTGGCTGAAGTGTTTGGGAAGCCTCCACTTGAGACAACAAGACTGGTGCATATTCATTATCCTTTGTTGGAATGATGAACTAAATTATGAACTTATACAGACCAGCGGGCTACTGAACAGTACAGGACACACTTTTCTTGGGGGCAAGACTGGGACTGAGCAATATGTGGGTATTTCCCTGTATCTATTCATGGATGGTGGGCATAGCATTCATGTACTCACCTGGGAGTAACTTTGCCTGCTGGTGGCTGAGAGTGATCAGATCATGGTGAGGTTTGTTCACTAGCAAAGCAGTGTAAAAGGCAGGGCCGACCTTAGGGCAAATGGCATCCTGGCCAAATTTGCATTTTGGTGCCCCTGGCCCCTGTGGGCATGGTGCCCCACATTCATAGAATCATAGAATATCAGAGTTGGAAGGAACCTCAGGAGGTCATCTAGTCCAACCCCCTGCTCAAAGCAGGACCAATTCCCAACTAAATCATCCCAGCCAGGGCTTTGTCAAGCCTGACCTTAAAAACCTCTAAGGAAGGAGATTCCACCACCTCCCTAGGTAACCCATTCCACTGCTTCGCCACCCTCCTAGTGAAAAAGTTTTTCCTAATATCCAACCTAAACCTCCCCCACTGCAACTTGAGACCATTACTCCTTGTTCTGTCATCTGCTACCACTGAGAACAGTCTAGATCCATCCTCTTTGGAAACCCCTTTCAGGTAGTTGAAAGCAGCTATCAAATCCCCCCTCATTCTTCTCTTCTGCAGACTAAACAATCCCAGTTCCCTCAGCCTCTTCTCATAAGTCATGTGCTCCAGCCCCCTAATCATTTTTGTTGCCCTCTGTTGGACTCTCTCCAATTTTTCCACATCTTTTTTGTAGTGTGGGGCCCAAAACTGGACACAGTACTCCAGGTGAGGCCTCACCAATGTTAAATAGAGGGGAATGATCACGTTCCTCGATCTGCTGGGAATGCCCCTATTTATACAGCCCAAAATGCCATTAGCCTTCTTGGCAACAAGGGCACACTGTTGACTCATATCCAGCTTCTCTTCCACTGTAACCCCTAGGTCCTTTTCTGCAGAACTGCTGCCTAGCCACTCGGTCCCTAGTCTGTAGCAGTGCATGGCATTCTTCCGTCTTAAGCGCAGGACTCTGCACTTGTCCTTGTTGAACCTCATCAGGTTTCTTTTGGCCCAACCCTCTAATTTGTCTAGGTCCCTCTGTATCCTATCCCTACCCTCCAGCGTATCTACCACTCCTCCCAGTTTAGTGTCATGTGCAAATTTGCTGAGAGTGCAGTCCACGCCATCCTCCAGATCATTAATGAAGATATTGAACAAAACCGGCCCCAGGACTGACCCTTGGGGCACTCAACTTGAAACCGGCTGCCAACTAGACATGGAGCCGTTGATCACTACCCATTGAGTGACATTGCTCCTTTCCCCCATGGGCTCCAGGCTCCCCACCCTCCCTTTACTTCTAACCCCTGCACTTTGCTCCCTTTGCCCCTAATCCCTGCACCCCCTTCACCCCAATCCCTATGCCTCTCCTGTGCCCCATCCCTGCACCTCCCTCCTGCGCCCCAACCCTTGCACCCCCTCATGCGCCCACATGGGGAAATGTACCTGGATGCACGAAGCAGCTGGCATTGCTGTTCACTGCCCCCCTGGATTACTGCTCCTTCACCCCATGCACCTCTAGGGGGCTGTGAGGGGGGAGCAAGGAGCAACATCAGGGCTCCCTGCATCCAGGTCACTTTCTGGGCCTGGGCTGCGTAAGGGGAGGGTAGAGAGAAGCAGCTCCTGATTCTTGCCTCCTAGCACAGCCCAGATGGGGAAAGTGACCTGGATGCAGGGACCGCTTGTGTTGTGTGTGTTGGGGAGACTGTCTGTGTGTGTTGGGGGAGCGTGTGAGAGTGTAAGGCTTGTTCAGACACAAGCAGCTTCGGACCCAGAGAGGCAGCAGCACAGACAGATTTCCCCTTGTCCCACCACCCCAGCTCAGCAGACCAGGTACACAGGTGCGGGGAGGGGGACACCCCGACATCAGCCTCTCTCCTCCCCCCCCATGCACAGCAGACAGGACACTCCAGTCCAGGGGCGTCTCTGTTTTTTGCTGTCCCAAGCACGGCTGCCAGGCGGCTTTTGGCAGCGCGCCTGCGGGTGGTCCACTGGTCACGCAGGTTCAGCGGCATGCCTGCGGGACGTCCGCTGGTGCCGCACCTTCAGCGTCCCCGCCGTCGAATTGCAGCCGAATTGCCGCCGAAGCCGTGGGACCGGCGGACGTCCCGCAGGCATGCCGCCGAACGCAGCCAGACTACCGCCCTCACAGCAACTGGCAGGCTGCCCCCGGGGCTTGCCGCCCCAGGCACACGCTTGCTGCACTGGTGCCGCCCCTGCTCCAGTCCCAAGCAGGCTGGCCGGGGTGGCTCTGGGGGAGAAACTGGGCTGGGGGGGGAAACAGGAGCAGTGGTGGCTTCACACGGCAATGGAGCAGGGGGAGGGGAGGGGCATCCCCGCTCCGGAGGAGTCACCTGACTGGTCATCAACTGCTTCCCTGCAGCTCGGGTCCCTCCCCCCTCTCCAGACGCTGCTGCTCACCTGCCTGCCTGCTGCCTCCATCAGCCCAGCTGGCTCTCGGCAGGTCAGGTGGGACTCAGGCATGGCAAACCCTGCACATCTCGCCCTCGCTGGCGGGCCATCCTGGGCTGCTGCCCGGACCGCCCTGAAAAGGCCTCCCAGGCTGGAGAGCTAAGGGGACACAGCAGTTCAGGTTCCACCCTGGGGAATGTCACAGACATAGATATGACAGCTTGTTAACTGAATGAGGCAGGGGTCCTGTGTACACAACAGGACAGGACACAGTCCTGTAATTAAAGATGATCTCATAATGCATACACAAAAGGGGGGCAAATTAAGGTTGAACAGAGAGGAAATGATGGAATTAAGCCTAACTTCTGAGTACCTGACTTAGCAACCTTAATGTGTAGGTTTTTGGATGTAACTGATTATTTAGTTTGATTTGTTCTCTGAAATTCTAATGTGAATCTTGTGTTCAGAAGAGCTTTACTCTGCGCTGCCATGGTCTCTGCAGCCACAGCTAGGCCAACCAACCCACTTGGTAAGTTTAGATCTAGAAACCTGGAGTTTCCATGGAAGGGCTTCCATGATGTCAGAGAAAGGCAGGGTGATACTGCACTGGCTCACTTCCCCCTAGCAGAATTTTGGCAGGAAGAGTGAGGTTCCTGCTCCTCTCTACGTATCTGTCTATCTAGTATTTATGCTGTGGGGATCACTGTCATGTCTGAACATCAGTGGCAGAATGTCTGCTTGGATCAGAGGAGGTGCCTAGGCCGAGCTGTGGGAGTTGGGCAGGGCCAGAACAGCAGTAGGTACTATAGCTGTGGTCTCTAGCCTTTACCACTCTGGTCTCTAAATCCTGTTGAGTTTCTGATTTCCTAATTCCTTCCTTCCTTTGAAGAATGGTTAGAAGTGTGAAATCATTGCATCGTTGTAACTGATGTTTCTTGTAGCTTCTCACATCTTGGTTTTCCTTGATACACACCTAGGCCAAAATGTATTAAACTTGGGTGGTTAAAGCTTTGCACCTATATAAATATTTAGGCACCTAAGCAAGTTGCAGGATTTCAGAGCTGCTCTGCAACCACAGAGGGAGGTTGCTCAGTGGGAGCTGAGGGTGCTCAGCAGCTCTGCCCATTTTTATTTAAGTTCCTAAACATGGATTTAAGTGCCAAACTTTAAGCACCCAAACTTGAACATTTTGAACCTGACTTCTATGAGAGATGCATACCTACAACAAGGTGACAGTAGAACCTTTCATCATTTCATAGTGCTAGCCCTAGATATCTGGTTTGGTCTTCCTTATAGTGAACAGGCCTTTAGTGTTTTGACCAATCAGATAGCAGTATACTGTACTGGTATGAATCAGATGACTGATATTTGAATGTTCAATTCCTGCTTTGTTCAGTAAATAATGGTTAGTGGGCTAGAAAGTTATGTTATCTGATTGACTGGCTGTCACATGTTTTGTTAGAGATAACAGCTAGTGACATGGGGCCAGATTCACATCTGATGTCAATGATGTTTCATCAGTTTACACAAGGCCTGAATGTGGCACATGAACTCTGTGCTCTGTGCATTGGAACAGAATTAGGCAAGCAGAGATCTAACCCAGAAAACACAGGGCCTGATTAGGGTTACACTGGACTATAACTGGTATAAATGAGAACAGACTTCAATGCAGGACCATGGTTTTCTGTGAGATATTGTTGGGAATTTCCCTTTAGAAGGGAAGATCTTGCCTCCTGAACGGGTACAGAAAAGATATACTTCCCAGGGAGGAAATTCAGCTTGTTGTAAACTTCATTTTTTAAAGCATTGCCTAATGAATCATATACATATGTGAGACTCTTGGATCGGACTGCACAGGAGATGGGTGAACAGCACCAACCTGACTACAGCCCTATAAGCTCCCCTTCATTTGTACTGGGCACAGATTGGGTATTGGAGAAGTGAAGAAATGAGTACACGAAGAAGCCTCAAAAGTCAATACGCCAGTGAACTATGTTGCCCTTTAGGGTGGGAGTCATACTGGTATGGGAGTGAACTGCAGGCAAAGCTGCCATGCAGAAGTCTTAGCAGGGGCGACAGATTCTTCCTAAAAGTGGGGGGGCCCACAAGGCCCTGCCCCCTCTGTGGCCCTGCCCTAGTCTCCTCTCTTCCCACCCTGAGGCCCCACCTCTGGCCAGGGTAGATGGTGGGTCCCGGGGCACCCCACAGTTGTCCCTTCAGCTCTTACCCTGACCCAGCTCCTACTTCTGGCCTGGGGGCAGGGCCTTGGAGGCCAAAGAGTCACAGCTGGGTTGGGGTAAGAGCTGCCCGAGAAGTTGTGAGGTGCTGCGGGCCCTCCATATGCCCTGTGCGGGAGACCCAGGGGGCGAGGACACGGGCTGGAGGCTGCTCACAGGCCCCTGATGCCGGGTAGGTGGAGGGTCATTGAATATCAGGGTTGGAAGGGACCTCAGGACGTCATCTAGTCCAACCCCCTGCGCAAAGCAGGACCAATTCCCAACTATTTATTTGCCCCTGATCCCTAAATGGCCCCCTCAAGGATGGAACTTACAACCCTGGGTTTAGCAGGCCAATGGTCAAACCACTGAGCTATCCCTCCCCCCCCCATGGCTCCCCGCAGCTGCCTGGGCTCCCCGAGCCAGGCTCCAACTTCTGGCTTGGCTAGGGGGCAGGGCCTCAGGAGGAAGCGGAGGGGCAGGGGGCTGAGCCCATGGGGAAAAGTGGGAGGGCTATGGCTAGGCTTGCCAGGTGTCTGGTTTTCGACTGGAACACCTGGTCGAAAAGGGACCCTGGCAGCTCCGGTCAGCACCGCCGACCGGGCCGTTAAAAGTCTGATTGGCGGCGCAGCAGGGGGCCAGGGCTAAGGCAGGCTTCCTACCTGCCCTAGCTCCGCGTGGCTCCCGGAAAGTGGCCGCCAGGTCCCTGTGTCCCCATGGCGCGTCAGCAGCCAGGGACTGGGAGGTTCCGCGCACTGTCCCTGCCCCAAGTGCTGGCTCCGCAGCTTCCATTGGCTGGGAACCGCGACCAATGGGAACCACGGGGGGCAGCGCCAAGAGGCTGCAGGGACCTGGCAGCCACTTCCTTGGAGCTGCGGTAAGCAGCGCTGGTACCCCACACCCCCTCCCACATCTCAATCCCTGCCCCAGCCTGGAGTCCCCTCCCACACCCCAAACCCATCATCCCCAGCCCCACCCCAGAGCCCACACCCCCAGCCAGAGTGCAGAAGGTTGAGGCCCGCAAGGATTCAGGTAAAACAGAGCAGGGGACATACAATTCTCCCCAAATGAGTTCAGCCACAAATTTAATTAACACATTATTTTTTTAATGAGCATCATCAGCATGGAAGCATGTCCTCTGGAATGGTGGCCGAAGCATGAAGGGGCATACAAATGTTTAGCACACCTGGCAGATAAATACCTTGCAATGCCAGCTACAAAAGTGCCCTGCAATGCCTATTCTCACTTCCCAGTGATATTGTAAACAAGAAGTGGGCAGCATTATCTCCTGTAAATGTAAACACACTTGTTTGTCTTAGCGATTGGCAGAACAAGAAGTAGGACTGAGTGGACTTGTAGGCTCTGAAGTTTTACATTGTTTTGTTTTGGAGTGGAGTTATGTAAAAAATAAAATCTACATTTGTAAGTTGCACTTTCACGACAAAGAGATTGCACTACATGACTTGTATGAGGTGAATTGAACAATACTATTTATTGTTTATCATTTTACAGTGCAAATAAATATAAAAATAATATACACTTTGATTTCAATTACAACACAGAATACAATATATATGAAAATGTAGAAAGACATCCAAAATATTTAATAAATTTTAATTGGTATTCTATTGTTTAACAGTGCGATTAAAACGGTGATTAATTGCTATTAAGTTTTTTATTTGCAATTAATTTTTTTGAGTTAATCACATGAGTTAACTGGGATTAATCGACAGCCCTACTAAATGCCTCCTGTGATCATTTAAATTGGTAATGTGAACGGTTGGTATTTGTTATGTGACATTTTCCATTTACAGATTAAACCCTCTGCCCTGTGTTGACCTTGTCTCTGCACTGCACAAAGTGGCCATGCTACCACGTGTTAAGCAAGAAGTAAAAAGTATAGTTAGATTAACTGTCAGCAAAGCATTTAGGCTATGGCAACACTGGCGCTTTACAGCGCTGCAACTTTCTCGCTCAGGGGTGTGAAAAAACACACCCCTGAGCCCAGCAAGTTACAGCACTGTAAAGCACCAGTGTAAACAGTGCCTCAGCGCTGTAAACTAATCCCCTCGGGAGCGCTCCCACGGCAGCGCTTTGAAGTTTCGAGTGTAGCCACAGCCTTAGAAAAATTTAGCATGTGTAATAGAAAGGAGAAGAGCTGAAGTCAACAGATGTGTCTCACAACTTCACACTATGCCTGACTGGTGCAGAGTCATTAATAACAAGTTCACACTTTAACCCTTCTGTGTCCTGTTTCTTCTCTCTACCTTTAGAGACAATGAGGGACATTTTCACATGCAGTGTGTGCAACAGGAAGCTGCTCTCACTTCTGCTGGGGGTCTGTTATAGAAGAGTCTAAGTGCTAACAATGCAAGAGGTGGCCCTTTCATACACATGCTCTCTACAGTCTCTTTGGTGCACTGGCATTCTGTGTAAGGGTACGTCTACACTACGGGATTACTCCGAACTTACGGAATTCGATTTTTTGCAACCGATTGTATAAATTCGATTGCACGCGGCCACAGTAAGCAGATTAATTCGGCGGTGCGCGTCCATATACCGAGAGTAGCATCGAATTCCGGAGCGTTGCACTGTGGGTAGCTATCCCATAGCTATCCCATAGTTCCCGCAGTCCCTCCCGCCCATTGGAATTCTGGGTCGAGGTCCCAATGCCTGATGGGACAGAAAACATTGTCGCGGGCAGTTCTGGGAACATCCTCCCCCTCCCTCCATGAAAGCAACGGAAGACAACCATTTCGCACCTTTTTTCCTTGGTGAACTGTGCAGACGCCATAGCTCGGCAAGCATGGAGCCCGCTCAGCTCAAGACAGCAGTCATGAACATTGTAAACACCTCGCGCATGATCATGCAGTTTATGCTGAACCAGGACCAGAACAGCCAGGCGAGGAGGAGGCAGCTACGGCAGCGCTGCGACGAGAGTGATGAGGAAATGGACACAGAATTGTCTCGCGCCACGGGCCCCGGCGCTCTGGAGATCATGTTGTTAATGGGGCAGCTTCTCGCTGTGGAATGCCGATTCTGGGCCCAGGAAACAAGCACAGACTGGTGGGACCACATAGTTCTGCAGGTGTGGGACGATTCCCAGTGGCTGCAAAACTTTCGTATGCGTAAGGGCACTTTCCTGGAACTTTGTGACTTGCTTTCCCCTGCCCTGAAGCGCCAGAACACCAAGATGAGAGCAGCCCTCACAGTTGAGAAGCGAGGGGCGATAGCCCTGTGGAAGCTTGCAACACCAGACAGCTACCGGTCAGTCGGTAATCAGTTTGGAGTGGGAAAATCTACCGTGGGGGCTGCTGTCATGCAAGTAGCCAAAGCAATCGCTGAGCTGCTGCTACCAAAGGTAGTGACTCTGGGAAATGTGCAGCTCACAGTGGATGGCTTTGCTGCAATGGGATTCCCTAACTGTGGTGGGGTGATAGATGGAACCCATATCCCGATCTTGGCACCGGAGCACCAGGGCAGCCAGTACATAAACCGCAAGGGGTACTTTTCAATGGTGCTGCAAGCAATGGTGGATCACAAGGGACGTTGCACCAACATCAACGTGGGATGGCCGGGAAGGGTTCATGATGCTCGCGTCTTCAGGAACACTAGTCTGTTTAAACGGCTGCAGCAAGGCATTTACTTCCCAGACCGGAAAATAACCATTGGGGATGTTGAGATGCCGATCGTTATCCTTGGGGACCCAGCCTACCCCTTAATGCCATGGCTCATGAAGCCATACACAGGCAGCCTGGACAGTAGTCAGGAGCTGTTCAACTACAGGCTGAGCGAGTGCAGAATGGTGGTAGAATGTGCCTTTGGACGTTTAAAAGGTCGCTGGTGCTCGTTACTGACTTGCTCAGATCTCAGCCAAACCAACATTCCCATTGCTATTGCTGCTTGCTGTGTGCTCCACAATCTCTGTGAGAGTAAGGGGGAGACCTTTATGGCGGGGTGGGAGGCTGAGGCAAACCGCCTGGCCGCTGATTACGCGCAGCCAGACACCAGGGCGATTAGAAGAGCACACCGGGAAGCGGTGCGCATCAGAGAAGCTTTGAAAACAAGTTTCATTGCTGGCCAGGCTCCTGTGTGAAAGTTCTGTTTGTTTGTCCCTGATGAAAACCCGCCCCCTTGATTGACTCATTCCCTGTAAGCAACCCTCCCTCCCGCCTTCGATCCCAGCTTGCTTTGAAAAAAATAAAGTCAGTATCGTTTAGAACTCATGCATTTTTTATTAACGGGTAATAAACATAGGGAGAGAAATAACCAGGTAGTCCGGGTGGGGTTTGGGAGGAGGATAGGAGTGAAGGAACAGGTCAGTAAAAACATTCAAAATAATGACAGCCTTTTGGTTGGGCTCTCGACTGGGGTGGAGTGGCAGGGTGCACGGAGCCTCCCCACCCGGGTTCTTACACGTCGGGGTGAGGAGGCTACGGGACTCGGGGAGGGGGGAGGGCGGTTATACAGGGGCTGCAGCGGCACTCGGTGATCCTGCAGCTGCCGTTCGTGAAGCTCCACCAGACGCCGGAGCACGTCTGTCTGCTCACGCAGCAGCCCCAGCGTTGCATCCCGCCACTTCTCGTCTCGGGCGTCCCTCCTCTCCTCCCGTTGGTCCCTCATGTCCTCCCGTTGGTCCCTCTTGTCCTCACGGTCACTGGCATCTTTGCGGAACTTTGAGACCATCTCCTTCCATTCATTGAAATTAGCTCTCTCATCGCGGGTCGATTGCATTATTTCCGAGAACATGTCGTCTCGCATGTGTTTCTTTCGCCGCCTTATCTGTGAGAGCCTTTGGGACGGAGGAGGGATGCTTGAAAAACTTGCAGCTGCAAGAGGAGGGAAAAAAAGGGAGAGAAGTATGTAAAAAGATACATTTTATAGAACAATGCTTATACTCTTTCACGGTGAACAACACTATTCACATTACATAGCACATGCGATTTCAGTACAAGGTCGCATTTTGCATCTTATATTGAGTGCCAGCGGCTTTGGTGTTAGAGATCACAGACGCAGGGCTGGGCAACAAAATTCAGCTTGTATGCAGCCATGGTAAGCCATTGTCTTTCGGCTTCTGCATTAAATCAGCGCCCTCCTTTCCCATAGCAAGCAAAGCCCATTAAGTGCTGCAGTTTTCCTGTTACCGCGCAGCAGCAGAAAACAAAATAACCCCCCCACACACCCATTCAATTATGTGGGATTATCGCTTTACCCCTCCCCCCACTGCGTGGCTGGTATCAGGGAAGACCCCTGCTAGCCAAACGCGAAAACCTCGGCGCCATTGTTCAACCCCTTCCCCCCCCCGCCCGCTTGGCTAACTGCAGGGAAGGATTTCTTTTCAGCCACAGGCAAACAGCCCAGTAGGAACGGGGCCACCTCTGTCCCCTTAATTACATTCCTGTATTTCAACCAGGTTACCCTGAACGATATCACTCTCCTGAGGATAACACAGCAAGATAAAGAACGGATGTTGCTTGAATGCCAGCAAACACCGGGACCATACGCTGCCAAGCTTTGTCAAGCAATGATACCGGATTACTTGCTGCTAGCATGGCGCGGTCAAGTGTCCTACCATGGAGGACGGAATAAGGCTGCCCTGCCCAGAAACCTTCTGGAAAAGCTTTTGGAGTACCTCCAGGAGAGTTTCATGGAGATGTCCCTGGAGGATTTCAACTCCATCCCCAGACACGTTAACAGACTTTTCCAGTAGCTGTACTGGCCGCGAATGCATCCCAAGTCCCCAGGGCAAATTAATCATTAAAAAATACTTGTTTTAAACCATGTTTGATATTTACAAAGGTACACTCACCAGAGGTCCCTTCCAGGGGGTCTGCGATACCGCCTTGGGAGGGTTCGGAGGGTACTTCGGTGAGGGTGAGGAAAAGATCCTGGCTGTCGGGGAGAACGGAGTGCTGTGTGCTCTCCGCAAGCTCGTCCTCCTCCTCCTCCTCCTCCTCTTCCCCGTCCGCAGAATCCTCATGCAAGGATGAGATTAACCCCTCCTCGGAGTCCACGGTCAGGGGTGGGGTAGTGGTGGCGGCCCCCCCGAGAATTGCATGCAGCTCCTCGTAGAAGCGGCATGTCTGCGGCTCTGCCCCGGACCGTCCGTTTGCCTCCTTGGTTTTCTGATAGGCCTGTCGGAGCTCCTTCACTTTAACACGGCACTGATATGAGTCCCTATTGTGGCCTCTCTCAATCATGCCCTTGGAGATCTTATCAAAGGTTTTAGCATTCCATCTCTTGGACCGTAGTTCTGCTAGCACTGAATCCTCTCCCCATAAAGCGATCAGATCCAGTACCTCGCGTGTGGTCCATGCTGGTGCTCTTTTTCGGTTCTCGGACTGCATGGCTACCTGTGCTGTTCAGCTCTGTGTGGTCACCTGTGCTCACCACGCTGGGCTAACAGGAAATGAAATTCAAAAGTTCGCGGGGCTTTTCCTGTCCAACTGGCCAGAGCATCCGAGTTTAAATTGATGTCCAGAGCGGTCACAATGGTGCACTGTGGGATAGCTCCCGGAGGCCAATACCATCGAATGCCGTCCACACTAACCCTATTTCGAAATGGCAATACCGATAGCGCTACTCCCCTCGTCGGCGAGGAGTACCGAAACCAATTTTAAGAGCCCTTTAAATCGAATTAAATGGCCTCGTTGTGTGGACGGGTGCAAGGTTAATTCGCTATAACGCTGCTAAATTCGAACTAAAATCGTAGTGTAGACCAGGCCTAAGGCAGTGGTGCCATCTGTTGAAAGAGGATAGCGCCACCTCCACAGTCTGATATTCGCCCCAGCCACTCATACTGTCGATGGGAAATGCCTTTAAATGGAAAAAGAAGCTGAGGAATTCAGTGTAATCATGGCTAATACAATCACTACAGCAGTCCCTCTGCTCTTTGTTACGTTATTAAATTCTCCGGGGAGGGGGCAGTTTGGGATTGTGGGAAAGGCCGATTTGCTGAAGATTTCTGCTGAACTGATCAGCAGTGAAAGAGTTAGCAGTGTTGATGAATTCGTACTTAGGCTTCAGAGACAACCCTCAATGAAGGTGTTAATGGCTACCATTGCTCACAGACCTGGCTAAAGCTGATGCGTGTACTAATCACTCTATATTCAGTCTAAGGGCATGGCTACACTGGAAACTTCAAAGCGCTGTCGTGGGAACGCTCCCACAGCAGTGCTTTGAAATGCAAGTGTGGTCGCGCGCGAGCGCTGGGAGAGAGCTCTCCCAGCGCTCCTGGTAATACACCTCCACGAGGGGATTAGCTCGGAGCACTGGCAGCGTGGCTCCCAGTGCTTGGAGCCTGTTTACACCAGTGCTTTAAAGCACTCAGACTTGCTGCGCTCAGGGGGGTGATTTCTCACCCCCTTGAGCCAGCAAGTTAGAGCGCTATAAAATGTAAGTGTAGACAAGCTCTAAATAAAGGCACAACCACATGCCTTTGTGTAGTGATAGATGAAACAAAAACGCTATTGTCCAAGGCAATGGCCAGCATGGCAAGACCTGAGCAGAAGATAAATCCAAGCCAAGGGATTTCCCTAGGAACTGATTGCAAACATAGGCTGCAAATATTGACCAGTTGCAGCTGTGTGTGTGTGGTGTGTTTCAGTGAGAGAAAGCCGAGAGAAAGCTAGCAGACAAAGGGTATGTCTACACAGCAAAGAAAAACCCATGCCAGCCAACTCAGACTCACAGGGCTCTGGTAGTTTCATTGCTGTGTAGACTTCTGGGCTTGGGCTGGAGCCTGAGCTCTGGTATCCTCCCACCACCCAGGGTCTAGAGGCCAGGCTCAATTGTATTTGCATATCCATACCTGCTAAGCTCCCACCCTAAGTGCCTTGATGCAATAACCAATGAAGTCAATGGCAATGTTTGCATTGGAATGGGCCATATGTTTGTAACAGGGCATTTCGGGAAAATCCAGTCAGTGTCCTATGCTGAGGCAGTATATAATAGAGCAGAGGTTCTCAAATTGTGGTCTGTGGGCCACCAGTGGTCCGCGAGCTGCATTCAGGTGGTCCACGGATAGTTCCCTCTAAAGTGTGCGCCTGGGCAGCCACACACGAAAGAATGAAGGGCCACCTACCTAATTAGTCGAGCCGCGCCGACTCCACTAATTAGGTGCTTGGACCCTGGAGAAGACGCACATGTAAGGTGAGGTGGTGGCCATGGGGGGAATAGGGGGTAGGTGGGAGGGGGAAGTGGGGTAAGAAGAGGGGGTGGGGGGAATTTGGGACATACAGGGCTGCAGCGGCCAGAGAAAGAGGTGACTTTCCCCAGCTCCAGGGCTGCGGCTGGTGGGGAGAAATGGTCCTCCTTCCCAGCCTNGGCTTGGGCTGGAGCCTGAGCTCTGGTATCCTCCCACCACCCAGGGTCTAGAGGCCAGGCTCAATTGTATTTGCAAATCCATACCTGCTAAGCTCCCACCCTAAGTGCCTTGATGCAATAACCAATGAAGTCAATGGCAATGTTTGCATTGGAATGGGCCATATGTTTGTAACAGGGCATTTCGGGAAAATCCAGTCAGTGTCCTATGCTGAGGCAGTATATAATAGAGCAGAGGTTCTCAAATTGTGGTCTGTGGGCCACCAGTGGTCCGCGAGCTGCATTCAGGTGGTCCACGGATAGTTCCCTCTAAAGTGTGCGCCTGGGCAGCCACACACGAAAGAATGAAGGGCCACCCACCTAATTAGTCGAGCCGCGCCGATGTGGCTCCACTAATTAGGTGCTTGGACCCTGGAGAAGACGCACATGTAAGGTGAGGTGGTGGCCATGGGGGGAATAGGGGGTAGGTGGGAGGGGAAGTGGGGTGAGAAGAGGGGGTGGGGGGAATTTGGGACATACAGGGCTGCAGCGGCCAGAGAAAGAGGTGACTTTCCCCAGCTCCAGGGCTGCAGCTGGTGGGGAGAAATGGTCCTCCTTCCCAGCCTCAGCTCTGTGGCTGCTGTGGCAGGGGAGAGACCCCACCTCCTTCCCAGTCCTGCTTGGGGGCTGCTGCGGTGGGGGAGAGAGGGAGAGACCTTCCTCCTTCCCAGCCCCAGCTCGGGGGCTGCTGTGGCAGGGGAGAGAGGGCACATCCATCGCATTAGAAAGGTAAGACTACTGATATTAAAATATGAGTTGTGTGCTTTTTTTTGTAGAACAAAAAAAAGTTAATTATTATTAAGGGGTTTTTTATATAGCGCTTTTATACAAAGCACTTTACAATAGTTAGCTAATGGTACAAACAACATTTGGAAAGATCATTAAGTGGTCCACTGAGACCCTTAGAAATTTTCAAGTGGTCTGTGAAAAAAAAAGTTTGAGAACAACTGGAATAGAGTAGCTGGAGCACAATGCACTCTGGGATGTTCTGTTGCACAGAGAACTGGGAGGAAGAAGGAGCAGCCAAACTGGATTAAACAGGAACAATTAGGGTCCCATCTGCACTGAATAAAACGGTGGTAAGTGGGTTACAAATATGTGCCAGCCTAGGCTACTGGCAAGGGTGGCACACAACTGCAATGGTTACTAACCATGTGGTATGTGGACACAAAGGAACCAGTTCATTAACTCATTACCGACTCAGCATTCAGTGGTCCAGCATACAAAGAGAGAGAGCCAAGACAGTGCAAGATTCAGGCTTTATTCCTTCCTCTACATGTACTTTCCTCTCTCATCAAGCACGTCCTGAAAGAAAGGTTCTCTAAATTCCTAGATGTTACCCTAGACATAAGCACACTATAGTGTTGTGACATACTTCCCCGGGATGCAACCTGGAACTGGAGTACCGCTGAGCCCTCTGTCTCACCACCCTAGGCTCCCTCTCACAATGTGATGCTGTGACAAGTTGCAGACCTCTCCAGATCATGCACTCACACAAACATTCACAGACAGGGACACACCCAGTTGTATTATATGAGTGCTTTCACCAGCTACCCATGAACCAACAATGGAGGCTCCAGCCAACTCCTCCCAGCAACCAAGGGACCCAAGAGCTATACCATCTTGCCCTGGTCAGAAGCCTAACCAGTGTAAGTTATTACCCAGTCCACCCCTCCCTCAATATGGAGAGGACAATGCACCAGCCCCTGTTGATGAGCAGATTTCCCTTTGCACTTCAAGCAACACACTGTTGTAAGTAAAAATATAAAACAGATTTATTAACCACAGAAAGATAGATTTTAAGTGATTATAAGATCAAAGTTGGTTACCTAAGAAATAAAACCAAATCGCAATCTAAGTTCTATAGACTAGACAGGATTTGAATCAAGCAGTGTCTCACCCTAATGATACAAACAGTCCACCAATCTTCCATACACAGGCTAGAAATCCCTTCGACCTACGACCACATTCCCAGTTCAGTCTTTGTACCTAAGGTGTTTCCAGGTGTTGAGTTGTAGGGGGAGTGAGGCAAAGTGGCGATGTCACTTCCCCCTTTTACAGCTTCTTCCATGTGAAGGGAATTTCATTGTCCCAAAGAAAGCCCCCAGCACAGTTAGTGGAAAAGCACAGGCACAAGATGGAGTCCAGTGTCACATGAGCTGGTCACCTGCCCTTGCATACTTTGATGAGTCATAGCAGCCATTATCCATAAACTGGCTAGAATGTTCACAGGAAAGTCCATCAGGTGGGAATAAGCTGCTTCCATGGCCTATTGTGTTTCTTAATGGGCCGTTACCTTGAATGGTTCATTCACAATGTGCTGGCTAGACTGGATGTGAACTACCTTGTGGGTGTTACCCAGGAGCAAACACATTTGAAATACTGGTACATAGTAAATATTAATAACTTTAGATACAATGACAGCACATACAACCCAACAGGATATAAATGTTCAACACATCAAGACTTTTAGAATGATACCTTACAAGGCATACTTTGTACAAAACATATAACACCATGGTGAATATGGGGTGCTAGGATGTTGCTTAGGAATACAAAATGTTGCAAGTGCCCTCTATTGGGAAGCAATCCATTTTAACATGTAGTGTGACAAGGTTTGCATATGCAGCCAGTCCTCCTGCGGTGTTTCAGAAATCCAGTAGAGTTGCCTTTTTCTTACAGATCCACTTGTATGATGAATGACAGCTATCCGCATGAATCTCCTGCTTCTTGAAAGCAGCACAGCCCCCTCCACCTTTTCTGTCTTTCATGGTAAAACTGGGGGGGAGGGGGGGGAGAATCTCAAAGTTGAGCTAATAACTTCCAAAATGGGTCAAAGAGGCCCCTTTATGCTTTTGGCTTTACAAGACCAAACCCCAAATCAGGAATTTTCAGATCTGGGTTCCATTTTCTCCTAACCGTCAAAGCTCAGGTGTGTTTGGATACAGAGTTCTGATTTTGGACCATCTCTACCTAACTTTTAAGCTGGTTGAAGGAAGCAGTACGTT
Organism: Platysternon megacephalum; assembly: GCA_003942145.1. Lineage (NCBI taxonomy): Eukaryota > Metazoa > Chordata > Testudines > Platysternidae > Platysternon > Platysternon megacephalum. Next base: position 127,306 of record QXTE01000289.1, on the reverse strand, counting down.
TTTGAGACAGGTTTTGATTTAGTGTTTTGATACAGTTAGAGCACATCTCCCAATATTTAAATGGATACCAGGGATGCAAATAGTAACCAACCACCCCAAATGCCCTGCAGAAAATATGCAGGAGTCCTCCTTTCTACAGATAACATTAGAAATAGGAGAATTAGCAAGAACTATGTCAAACCACTAATTCCAAACCCATTAGCTAAGTCACACTCCAGAGACTGGAAATACTGAACTTTCATTGTGGGGAAGGTGGGGCCAAATCCTTCTGCTGTAGTGATCTCAATGTCTATATTAGTAACATTTCCATGAGATGGACATGAAGGGGTGAGCCCAATCTCCATTCACCCAAAATACACAAGCATAAGAAACAATCAATGAGCCTGAGCCACGGTATGGGCCTGATTCTCCTTTCACATTGGTTTTACACTACACTGACTTCAGTGTAGTGATTTACATCAGTGTGAGAGGAGCATCAGGAATCTATTGTCTGATGGCCACCCTCCAATAAAAGAATATGCTGGTGCCCCTCTGAGGGTCAGATCCTGAATAGTACCCTGCTCCCCAGGTATCCCCATTGATTTCAATGGGACTACTTGTGGAGTAAGGTGTTATGTAATATTATACGAGAAAGGGCATCAGAGTCTGGCCCTAAAGTAGGAGCAACCGAGGCTTGATGGATGCTTACTGACTAAAGCTGGACAGAATCCCCCCCTACCCCCTTCCCCACCCCATGCCCACCCCCACACATAAAATTTTCAATTTTCAGTGAAAAATCGAAAACCATCATATTTTGACCAAACACTGACATTTTCATTCCTTCAGGCTAGAATGAAGCTGCTGCCAATTGCAGAGGAAACAAGGAAGTTTCAGCCAGAGTGAGCAAATCATTGCCTGGAGCAAGTTAAGTGCCTAGGATTCCTTTAGCAAAGGTTAGTCAAAACAGAGTTTAAGATACAACAGTGCCCCCTGAAAGTCTCCATTTGCTCTCAGCAAGGACCAGCCAGACTAGGAACATTTCCCACCACCAGTATTAAGGCTTCTTCTGCTTTCCTGCCACACACACAAGTGATATCTCTGCCCACAAACCCACCCTTGCTCCTACTAGAGCACCAGAAGTTTGTCTGAGCTGCTGTAACCCAGGACGCAGCTTCTACAATTTCCTATAATCTTGTCATGCCTGCTCACCACTTTGTTATGTTAGCTGCAGTTCACTACATACACAGTTATACCACATCCTTCAAATAAAGCATGAACAGATCTTACAGAAAAGAGGAAGAGTGAGAGAGAGATTTAATGTTTTACTGAGAAATGCTTTACAGAGAAGAAGAGAATAGAGACAGTGAGTGAGTGGGATTGTAGCTGGGTATGTGAACTGTGAAGTTGAGTACAGGAAAGACGCAGAAAACGGTAGGGGTAATGGTAAAGGAGGGCTGTGGAGAAAGCTTCAAAATGTGACTCCTGTGCACCCTGCAGGCTCAAAAAGCAGAAGGCAGATAAAAAGTACACCACATCTATTATTTTTACATAATCTCATGATTTTAAAGCCAATCTCATGATATTTGGTGAGTCTGACTCAAGATTTTTGAACCTTTGGGGTTGGCAATACTGTGAGTGGGTGAGTGTTGCAGTCATGAGGAAAGAGTTAGAAGGATGTTGGTCAGTGGCAGACAGTAAATGGGGTAAGTGTAAGTGTGGGGAGGCATTAGTGGGGGATGGGAAAATGAGTGTTAGAGTGAGGGGAAATCTGAGGGAGGCAGCAATGTGGAGTGGGAAAAATCAGTAGGGTTTAGTTTGAATCAGAGGCTAATACTGACCAAAAAGGATGTACCAAAAGGCTAATGGAGGGCATGTAGTGCTCTTTCTACCTGGAATACATGACGTGACCAGGGAAAAGTGAGTATCAACTCTGTAGGATTTTGCTACTTTTCAAGCAAACATATATGAAGCTTAGCTTGCCTCAGCACTCAAGAGCCTTCTTAGGCTGAGGTAACTGGGTAAAGGGAATGACGCAATGGGAGCAGCAAATTATGCACTAGGGCTGGGCAAACTAATTGCTTCATAACTAATTTAACTTCAAGAAGAAAAACAACACTGACCTGTATCCTTGTAATCTGGGGTCATCAAGCCACGTCCATCCTCCTTCTTTGAAATTTAATCCAATCCAGCGAAAACTAGCATCTTCATATTGGGTACTGAAAAATCCCTGTGGGTGAGATGATAACCTAAATTTGCAAGTCTCTTGCTGAAATCCAGGAGTGTGGTGTCTGTTTTGCTCCTCTTTGAAGAATAGGGCAATGCTTCAGTACTCACCATTTCTGCCTCACTTTCAAAAATCAGGAGGCTGGATTTCCTGGCTGCACAATAATCTTTGCTGACCTGCCAGATTTTCTTCTCCTCTGAGAAGTAGTAACACCTTCCTCTGTGCAGCAGCCACTCAGGGGGGCAGAGCTCACACTCTGTTCCTGCAAGGGAATTAATATATGTTTGGTCCTTTTACTATTATTTACATCAGTACATTTTTTAAAGTTTATATCTGTGAAAATTCTCAATATTATAGGCTTTTCACACAAATGCAATACAAAACTTTGTTGTTCTGTAGTTAAGAAAGGAAACTGAGCATCAGGTTAGCTAGATGCTGATCTGAACTCTGCTAGTAACTTGCTATAATCTTGGGGAAGTCACATAGGCCCACAGTTTCAAAAATGTGGGTGCCCAGCCTGAGGCTTTTAGGGGCTGCTTTTCAGAGGTGCTGAGTATCCACAGCACCCATTCACTTCAGCTGGAGTTGTGGCTACTTAGAACCTCTGAAATTTAGGTCTACAATGTCTTAAGTTGGGCACCCAAAATTAGTGGAGAGTCTTGAAATTTGAGCCTATCAATCGATGCCTCAGTTTATCCATCTGTAAAATTATTATAACATTTTGCTGTCTTGCAGAGGTGTCATGAAGTTTAGGTAATATTTGTTAAGCCCTTTGAGATCCTTGCATGAAACTTGCCTTATACCTTGGACATGCCTTATACCAAGGACAGCTTTCCATTTTTGTAATGCCCAGAAAAAATTCACCTGTTTTTGCACCCACAACTACAGTGGCAAATCCAACAATTTAGAGGACTAAGTAACTGAACTGCAACTACATTTTTGTTTGGATTTGAAGGATCAACTGACTATGGGAACAAAAAAATGCAGGCACAATTTTTGTGGGTCTGATTATACCTGCAAAAAAACCTCTTAGTATTATATTGCCTTTCACTGGTTTGTCTCTATAAAGCTACATACTTGACAGATCAGAGGCATTCAGCCTCTGGAACACCAAGGCCCACACTAGACTGGCAGCTTTTCCAGGCGTTTGAGAACTGCATCAAATTTAGGTACCATTTACCCTTTTAAAATAAAAATAAATGCACACCACCATAATATACGCACATAAAGGACTTTTCCTTGCCAGATTCACAGAAATTACTGCTTGTTTGGGTTCACCACCAGTAGAAACCTGCATTTGATCAGTTTTGTGCTCTCCCTTAATTTACAATGTGGATGTGGCCATAGGCTGAATATTAGGATTACACTGCTCCTGGGGGCTGCATAGTGAGCAACCTTCTGCTACGTTGCCTGCCCTTGCTCCCACTGAAATCAAAGGGAGGCTTGCTGTTGACTTCAACTGGAGCATGATGGAACCCTGAGATATGACAAACAAACATCTCTTTGCAGAAATAATTTATCTCCTCACCCTGTTTATTTCCACACAGATTCTCTTTCAGTCTGCTCAGTACCAAGGAGTGAGCTCCATGGGTATCTTCCACTGAAGTGTGGTTTGTGTTATGCCTTAGTGATGCCTCTGTCTTCACAGCCTTTCCACAACACTCCCTCAAGGCTTACACACAAAAAGGAGAGAAATTGATGGTTAATAGGGACTTCAGTTACATAAAATGAGGGGAAAGATGGTTTGCAGCTAAGGCACTGGGCTAGGACATAAGAGATCTAGGTTTCCAGCTCTCCCTCAGCCTTCCATTGTGACTTTAGATGAGGCGTTTATATTCTCTGTCTGTAAAATAGGGGTAATGATACTTCCCTTACCTGACAGGTGGGGGTGAGGATTGATTCATTATTGTTGGTGAGGCACTTATGTACTACTGTAATGGGAGTGTGCATTGCCTATGATAGCAAGGGGACTGGACTCGATGACCCAGGAGGTCCTGCCCAGTCTCCAGGCACCAGCGGAGGAAGCACGTGCCTGGGGCGGCACATGGTAAGGGGCGGCATTCCAGGTGGCAGTCCGAGCGGTTGTTTGTTTTTTTTGCTTGGGGCGGCAAAAATGGTAGAGCCGTCCCTGTGCCCAGTCCTATGTTCTTATAAGTAAACAGATAAAATCTTGGTAGATAAGGCCCGGAAGGGACAGGCTAGCTCTGCACCATTTCATTATGGAGAGTATGGTCACTGGGGAAAAACTAGATACTGATAATATGATTCTTCTCACTACACCTGTGAAACTCCACTGACTTCACTGGAGTTACTCCTGATATACAGCAAGGTCTGGGAGAGGAGAATCAGCCCCATAGAACGAATAAACCTTCAGGGGTTGCCCTTCACCCTTCTCAACCTCAGATCAAAGTGATATCAGATTAATCACTCATTTGAAATTGCCCATCACAAAACCAAAATGTCAACAGCAATACAGTACAGAACTAACACTTACTGACTGTGCCATTTGAGCAGTGTCACTCACCTTGCAGAGCTAAGGCGATTGCAACTCCCTGCAGCAGTGCCTTAGTCCCTAGAATTAGAGCAACAATGCACCAGCCTGGCTGCTGAGAGCAGGGACCTGGCAATAAGAAATGAAAGAGTTTGGTTTCAGCAGAGAGAAGCTGCTGTACGTTAGCTCTGTTCTGATAAGTGTCAGTAGCTGGGTAGTTTAGATCTGAATAGAGGTGCGAGGTGCCCATGGGTAAAAAGGTGTCTACAAACCAGGCTAAAAGGTCCCTTTTGGACCCTGATACATTGTTAGAGGTGCTGCCGTTCAGAGAAGACAGAGTAAATTTTTTGTTAAGCGACAAGCAGTTTGGGGGTTGGGGTGCCGTCCTTCAAAGAAGATGTTAAATTATGTGCCTTTCTGCCCAGGTCCACTGGAAGTATGGTATTGTCTTGTAAGAAACTATGTTCTTTTGCAGCGTGAGAAGACTAGCACCTTTCTTCCCAACTCTGATGAACTGGCAAGGTGGAAGTTCAAGATCACATACCACTTTGAAAAAAAAGTTAGCGGATAACTGATGGGAGAAGAAGGATGATCTCATAGCTAAGATATTGGACAGGGATTTGGGAGATGGGAATTCTATTCATGTCACTGCCACAGGCTTCCTGTGTGACCTTGGGCAAATCATTTAATATTTTCTGCTTCCCGGGAGTGTTGTGAGGATTAATTCACTATGCCAGATCTTCAGCTGGTGTAAATTAGTGGCGCTGACATTGAAGCTACATTGATTTATATCAGCTGAGGATCAGGCCCTTATTAGAGTGTATGGCCCAGATCTCCAAATGTATTTAGGTGCCTATCTCCAGTTGCTTTCAGTTGGAGTTAGGCACCTAGATACCTTTGAGACTCTAGGCCTATGTCTTCTCTCTCAACTTTATACAGATCCAAGGTATAGAAGCAAACACCAAGAATAGTTTATATAATACTGGTCTGCACAGAAATATATTCTTTACACTTGAAATTGAACTTGTCCCCTAGAAGTCTATTAAAAAAAACAACAAAGCTATTTCCACTAGGATCTATATTTCCCTTTGAATTTCATATTCAGCAGCTTGAGATTTGACACCTGACAGTGATCTCACTTGCAGCAGTGTATCTAGACTGGCTTCGGTGAAATTACTCCTGGATTATGCTGGTGAGATCAGAATCAGACAGCAGAGTGCCTCACCTGTGGCTTCTACTGCATCGGCATCTAGCAACACTAAACAAAACTTTTATTAAGATAGAGCCAATCCCCCTCCCCCCCCCCCTTTTATCTCCTACCCGGAGTGGAAAGTCTGATTCTGTGCAGAGAAAGATAAGAGAGGAGAGAGACAGACAGCACAGGAAATAAACTCCATATCTGTATTTTATATCAAACACACAGGTGTCTTAATCCTACCTGTGTAGGAGCTTCGTTTCCTTTCTTTGAATTGTGGGGTTCTGTAACCACAACCAGCCTCATCCTCCATCTCTAGGTCCCTAGAGTATAAGCTTTACTGCCAGGCAACTACCGACGGCAAGTACGTACAGGAAGGGAGTAGGGGCAGGTCTCTTGAGAACTTCTGGGGGAAACTACACAGCAGATTGGCTATGATCATTTCCTTGTGACTACTGCCTCACTTTGGGATCATAGGTGCCTCCTACCAGGCACAGTCATTCAAGGCTCCTCAGGCTGAGTTCACACTAGCAAGCATGTGAATAGTCTCGTTGAATCTCCATAGGATTATTCATCTGTTTAAAATGAAGGATGTGCTGAAGAGTTTTGCTGAAAAGGGATGTGATAGTTCACATGTGCTTGAGTTCTTTGCTGAATTGGGGCCAAAAAGATGATTTCATAAATATGTCGTCTTGTTCCTACTGTGCATATCTCTGACCTTCCCCTAGAGTCGCAGCAGGAAGTGGGTCAGGCATAATACACGAGCCTGAGTTGAACTGTGGGGAAGGCAGCCAATCAGAATGGATGTTCTCTCCAGGCAGGGATGAAATTTGCATAAGGGTTGGAATTTCCTGAGTCATCCCCAGTCTGACTGCAACAGAGGCCAAAACTGTGTCACAGTATATGAAATCCCAAACTGCAGTTATGGCCGCTGGGGGCGGATTGGGCCCTATGCACTGGGAACATACACTCTCAGGGTTATACCTGCACCTTTGTGGTATGGACACCTATGCTACTGATTCCATGTCCTGGGACAGGCCCTCCTGGACTTCTCTATGCATATGGCAGCAGCAGAGGTGGGAGATTGATCCCAGCAAGGTCCTTGTTCATATGCCACATGTTCCCTGTCACATCTTGCATATGGATATGGCTGTTGTCCAACAGGTATGTCAAGTGTGTGTGCGTGTGTGTGTGTGTATACTTGTACATGGCTCCAGGAAACTCCAAACAGGGATATACCTGCTGGATTATCCCCGTGGCCCCATATCCTGTGACTCCTGCTGGGTGTTCAATTGGACTTTGCTCCATTTCTGGGTCTCAGACTTTAAAGCTAGATGGGACCATCGTGACCATCTAGTCTGACCTCCTGCACATCACAGGCCACAGAACCTCACCCACCCACTCCTGCAATAGGCCCATAACCTCTGGCTGAGTTACTGATGTCCTCAAATCATGATTTAAAGACTTCAAGTTACAGAAAATCTACCATTTACTCTAGTTCAAACCAGCACATGACCCCTGCCCCATGTTAAAGAGGAAGGTGAAATCCCTTCCCCTGCCCCAGGTCTCTGCCAATCTGATCAGGTGGAAAATTCCTTCCTGACCCCAAATATGATGATCTGTTAGACCCTGAGCATGTGGGTGAGACCCACCAGCCAGACACCTGGGAAAGAATTATCTGTAGCAACTCAGAGCATTGTGTGTTTTGTGAGGGTCTTGTGAGTCTTCTCTTCCTGTTTCTGTTTCCTTTCCCCATCCTGCCTGGGGTTGGGTTGGCTCAGGAGTGAGCTCTGAGGATGTTGCTGGTGCTGTGTTCAGCAGCAATGACCAGGTTCTGGGTGACTGCTCTTTCTCTCTGGCTGGTTCATGTACCATGGCTGGTGAAATGAATAATTGCATAGCAACTGGTTGGGGGGTGGGCAGTTACAGGTACAATTTGAAGCTCAGTAGAACAATTGAAACTGGGGAACCCCTTAAAAATGCCACTGTGGGGCCCCGGTCCTCCCTGCCCTTCCCCACAGACACCATGTTGGGCCAAAGCAGATGACTTGCAGATGATGCTCAGCTTGTACTTTCCCCTTATGCCTGTTTCTTCAGGGCCCAAGACCTGAATTAAAAGCTCAGACCTTTGGAAAATGTCGTTCTGAATCTGTAGGGATCATGAGGCAGCTTCCTCCCCATGAGACAGGTCTCCAGAACACATAACATCCACTCTCTTTAGGGACCAAAGGGTTCAGATTTATATGTAACAGGGTCTGAACGAGCTCTCCCCTGACAGCTAGTGATGACCTGGGGAGGGGAAAAGACTTCAGGAGCAGACTGTATTTACATGAACACACCTACTCTGCGTAGGTATCCAGCAGACAGAGCTGTGTTGCCAAAGTGATCCATTTTGGCTGGTGTTGGGTTACAAATCACTTTAGTATTGAATGCAGGGGAAATGACCGACTGTTGAATGCAGGGGAAATGATTATATTGTTGTCCTTATTGCCTGAGCAAAGAGCTGCAGAACTGTGCTTAGCCTGCCCTGACTGAGGAGGTTACCCTCAACTGAACTGCACTTGCTAAGCAGGGGGTAAGGGGCTAAATCCTAGTGAAAAGGAGGGAGCGATTGGGGGTAGGTGTTCCTATCTGGTGGTGTGGACTCTACCTAAGAGTAGGGTGACCAGACAGCAAGTGTGAAAAATCGGGATGGGGATGGGGGTGGGGGTAATAGGAGCCTCTATAAGCAAAAGACCCAAAAATTGGGACTGTCCCTATAAAATCCCTACTAAGAGTCTTGGATGTTATTCAACAACCCCTCCTCTGTCCCCATTTAAAGACAGAGCTGATTAGACTCAAATGTGAATCTTTTTTTTTTTCTGAATCATTCATACACCATCAACATGTTGCTTAGGATGCAAATAAGGCTCCACGATCCCTACCTGTCCTGGGAAAATACATTAAAATGACTAGAGGGGTAAAAGTAAACCGAGCTGAACGTCCTTTGGTTTTGTCATAGAATTCAATGTGCAGATGCAGAACAAGGCTCTAACCAGACCCTTTGTAAGGAAGAATATATTTCTCAGGAAATAATCTATCACACCGAGGGCCAGAGCCTGTGTGTAGGGAGACAACTGACGGCTTGATTGTGGAATATGACATACAGAAGAGAAATGTGGTTATATAAGCACACATTGATTTTTTACAATGGATAGAGAAGGCCTGAGTGGATTTAAGAAAAAATCGGCTTAGTGGCAACTAGAGAGAGAATCAGCTGAGGAATGGGAAGAGCTGCTGTTGCTTCCCATCCTGACACAAGACTCCTTTTACTGAAGGGCTGGAGAGACCATACACTTCTGAGCAGTAACACACCGATATAGAACACTGACTTCTGACTCTATGGGCCTGATTCCCCGTGGCCTGGCACTATCTGTAGTCATTTCCCCCTAAACAAAGCGAGTGCAAAGTGAATGGAAATACTGAAATAGTTTATGAGATGGGAGAACTCATCGGATTCTGACATCACAGGCACCATGGAAGGGAAACATGGGCAGTTCGAAATACATGGGATTTTTATTCAGATTGTTAAAATCTCTGGGCCTGATTCCCCACTGCATCACTCCAGTTTTTTACCAGTCTCACTCCCCTGACATCACCCAATGTCACAGTCTGGTCTTTGTATAATTGAAATTGGTTTGTATTAATAAGCTATACCAGGCACATTTCACAGGCAGTGACAGGAAAGAGTGTGATCAGATACAGAAGTTTTCTTCACTTCCTGCAGTGACATTTACTGACCAAAGCATTAAAGTTTGCTAAAACCACAGTGCTGTTTACTGACTGCTCATGCCAAATTATGTCAGCAAAGAGCTACCCAGCAAAGACATTTTTCTCATAATCTCTCATGAATGTGGGCAAGAAGGCTGAAGTGTAAATGTTATAGATGGAAGAAAGACTCTTGCAGGGAGGCTGGAGGGAGGGACTAATTGAGAAGAGGATGGTGAGTAAGGGTGAATGTTACTGGGTGCAGAAACTGAAGGGGGGCAGTAATGCAGGCAGGAAAGAAAAAGGCAAGGAAAGCAGTAAAGACCTGATCCAAAGCCCATTGATGCCAACAGGACTCTTCCACTGACTTCAGTGCACTTTGAAAGAGCCATAACGAGAAGGATTGGTATGTTCACATTGTGAGGGTGTTTATACTGAAGCTGACCAACTGTGATGATCTAGTTGATTGTCCTTGTAGATGAAACAGCCAAGAGTTTCTCTGCCACTGAGGCAAAAATTACCAATGAAACCTTGCAAATGTGCCATTCCGGTATGCTATATGTTCTGGGCAAATGTAAAATTTGTGCCAGGATCATTCAAATACTGTCAGAAACAGGTAAAGCCATCTTCCTTGTCAAGCTGTTGAAAAGCCTGAGTGTTGACATCTGCATTTTATCTGAAGTGTGATGGCCAGGGAAAAGAAAGTTGAGCACTATACATTTTTGTTCTCAGGCTGCCGCAATAGGTTTCTCCAGCAAGGGGTGGCTGTTGTACTTTCCCCCAATGACCGATGGGCACTACAGGTTGGTAGGTGATTAATGAGTGACTTAGCAGCATCTGACATCTTACCAGCTCTGGACATTTTACCACTATCACAGTATATGGTACCATCAACATCAAGGCCAATGATCATAGAATCATAGAATCATAGAATCTCAGGGTTGGAAGGGACCTCAGGAGGTCATCTAGTCCAACCCCCTGCTCAAAGCAGGACCAAACCCAACTAAATCAGCCCAGCCAGGGCTTTGTCAAGCCTGACCTTAAAAACCTCTAAGAAAGGAGATTCCACTACCTCCCTAGGTAACCCATTCCAGTTCTTCACCACCCTACTAGTGAAAAAGTTTTTCCTAATGTCCAACCTAAACCTCCCCCTCTGCAACTTGAGACCATTACTCCTTGTTCTGTCATCTTCTATCACTGAGAACAGTCTAGATCCATCCTCTTTGGAACCCCCTTTCAGGTAGTTGAAAGCAGCTATCAAATCGCCCCTCATTCTTCTCTTCTGCAGACTAAACAATCCCAGTTCCCTCAGCCTCTCCTCGTAAGTCATGTGCTCCAGCCCCCTAATCATTTTTGTTGCCCTCCGCTGGACTCTCTCCAATTTATCCACATCCTTCTTGTAGTGTGGGGCCCAAAACTGGACACAGTACTCCAAATGAGGCCTCACCAGTGCTGAGTAGAGGGGAATGATCACATCCCTCGATCTGCTGGAAATGCCCCTACTTATACAACCCAAAATGCCATTAGCCTTCTTGGCAACAAGGGCACACTGTTGACTCATATTCAGCTTTTCGTCCACCGTAACCCCTAGGTCCTTTTCTGCAGAACTGCTGCCCAGCCATTCGGTCCCTAGTCTATAGCAGTGCATGGGATTCTTTCGTCCTAAATGCAGGACTCTGCACTTGTCCTTGTTGAACCTCATCATATTTCTTTTGGCCCAATCCTCTAATTTGTCTAGGTCCCTCTGTATCCTATCCCTACCCTCCAGCGTATCAACCACTCCTCCCAGTTTAGTGTCATCTGCAAACTTGCTAAGGGTGCAGTCCACACCATCTTCCAGATCGTTAATGAAGATATTGAATAAAACCGGCCCCAGCACCGACCCTTGGGGCACTCCACTTGATACCGGCTGCCAACTAGACAAGGAACCATTGATCACTACCCGTTGAGCCCGACCATCTAGCCAGTTTTCTATCCACCTTACCGTCCATTCATCCAGCCCATACTTCTTTAACTTGCTGGCAAGAATACTGTGGGAGACTGTATCAAAAGCTTTGCTAAAGTCCAGAAATAGCACATCCACTGCTTTCCCCTCATCCACAGAGCCGGTTATCTTATCATAGAAGGCAATTAGGTTAGTCAGGCATGACTTGCCCTTGGTGAATCCATGCTGACTGTTCCTGATCACTTTCCCCTCCTTTAAGTGGTTCAGGATTGATTCCTTGAGGACCTGTTCCATGATTTTTCCAGGGACTGAGGTGAGACTAACTGGCCTGTAGTTCCCTGGATCTTCCTTCTTCCCTTTCTTAAAGATGGGCACTACATTAGCTTTTTTCCAGTCGTCCGGGACCTCCCCCGATCGCCATGATTTTTCAAAGATAATGGCCAATGGCTCCGCAATCTCATCGGCCAACTCCTTTAGCACCCTCGGATGCAGCGCATCCGGCCCCATGGACTTGTGCTCGTCCAGCTTTCCTAAATAGTCCCGAACTACTACTTTCTCCACAGAGAGCTGGTCACCTCCTCCCCATACCGTGCTGCAGAGTGCAGCTGTCTGGGAGCTGACCTTGTCTGTGAAGACAGAGGCAAAAAAAGCATTTAGTACACTAGCTTTCTCCACATCCTCTGTCACTAGGTTCCCTCCCTCATTCAGCAAGGGGCCCACACTTTCCTTGACTTTCTTCTTGTTGCTAACATACCTAAAGAAACCCTTCTTGTTACTCCTAACATCTCCGGCTAGCTGCAACTCCAAGTGTGATTTGGCCTTCCTAATTTCACACCTGCATGCCTGAGCAATACTTTTATACTCCTCCCTGGTTATTTGTTCAATCTTCCACTTCTTGTAAGCTGTTTTTTTGTGTTTAAGACGAGCAAGGATTTCACTGTTAAGCCAAGCTGGTCGCCTGCCATATTTACTTTTCTTCCTACACATGGGGATGGTTTGTTCCTGCAACCTCAATAAGGTTTCTTTAAAATACAGCCAGCTTTCCTCTACTCCTTTCCCCCTCATGTTATTCTCCCAGGGGACCTTGCCCATCAGTTCCCTGAGGGAGTCAAAGTCTGCTTTTCTAAAGTCCAGGGTCTCTGTTCTACTGCTCTCCTTTCTTCCAATGATGTGGCTCGAGATGATTTTTACCAGCAACTGCAGTTATTCTTCAATGAACCTCCAAGAAGATATGTCATCATGAGAGATGTCATCATGATCCTGAGTGACTTTAATGTGCAGGAAGGAAAAGATAATGACACCTGGGTGAGTACTCTCAGGAAGTTTGGTATTGTGCAGAAGAACAGGAACAGACAGTGACTGCTGGAATTTGCAGCTGCCAATGACATGGTGACCATTGACTTGCTCTTCTGTCATCCAAGGTTTCACAAACTGACCTTATTAGATGGTTTCACTGTGACTTTTACTGATCATGTCCTCATTAACAATCATTGGTGGTCAATGGTCACTGATGTACGCGTTCACAGAGGTGCTCCACTTGACACTGCCCATCAACTTCTACTGACAAAACTGCTCCTTCAGCTTTGAAGACAGACAGTTAATGGGCCAAAATTAGTCCAATTCAACCAAAATCTATTATTACATCTAAGCTATCAGATGGCTTTCTGTTCTGACCTGTGTAAGGCCACTGAAACATTACAGACTGAAGTCTCACTTCCTCTGCCCGCAGTACTGACTGCTGCCAGCTTGGTGCTACGGCCTCAGCCCTTCAAACATCAACGGTGGATCAGTGAAGAGATGTTTACAGCAGTTGGAACTAAGAAAAAAAATTAGGTGACAATTCCAAAGACACGTGTCCAAAGACACGTTTGTTGAGAGCAAAGGGCTCAATGGATTTGACTTCAGAATGTTGTCAAGTCACTGTAAAAAAGATAAGGAATCCTGGTGGTTGACTCAGGCAGCCAGTTCAGAACAGGCTTCTGCCAGGCACAGTCTCTGAACCCTCTACTCAACTTTGTGGTGTTTGTGGGGGAAGGTGGCACAAGCTTGTCCAGTAAAGCATCAGAATAGTAGCATCAGCCATAGTCTGCAGGATCAGTTGCATCGAAGGGAAGATCATTTCAAGATGCTTCTCAACTGAAGAGGGGCTGTCAGTTACAGTAGAGCCACCTTCCTTCAACCAAGAAGAGATCCGGATTACAGTCCATAAGCTGAAGTCTAGGAAGGAACCAGAGGTTTACAACATCACCCCTAAGTTGCTGAAAACAGGTGAGAGTATTATTGTACCATGACTGCATAGGCTCTTCCAGACTATCTGACACACCAGTATCATTCCTGATGATTGGAAGAAGGGAATTATTTTGACTCTGTTCAATAATAAGGCTGAATGTAGCAACTATAGAGGTATTATGCTGTTGTCAGTCCCAGTGAAGTCTTTGCTTCTGTGTAAAGATGCTCTAAGCCGACAGGAGAGAGCTCTCCCATTGGTTTAATAACTGCACCTCCCCAAGAGGCAATAGCTATGTCAGCAAGAGAGCTACCCCCATAGTGCGGTCTACATGGAGGCTTAAGGTCAGTATAACTGTATCGCTCAGGGGGGTGAATTTTTCACCCCCCTGAGCGATGTAGTTATACCAAAGTAAGTGTGCAGTGTCCACCTGGCCTACAGCAGTGCAGATGTGCTGCTGAACTGCTGCAGCATTTCACGTGTAGACAAGTCTTTAGAAACACACAGTCGACAGTAGCCATTTGCTTCATGCTAAGGTAAGCACAGTTCAAGTTTTGGCCATCATTTTTCAATGGAATTCTGGAGAGGGTGAAAACATGGGAATAAAGTTGACTCCATTGTGAAGTTGGCATTTAAATTAAGTAACAGGGCCACCAATAGTGTCTGTCCCCCTTCCATATATACATGCATACACACACACACCCTACCAGGGTTGTGAGTTCAATCCTTGAGGGGGCCACTTAGGGATCTGGGGCAAAATCAGTACTTGGTCCTGCTAGTGAAGGCAAGGGCTTCAAGGCAAGGGGCTGGACTCGATGACCTTTCAGGGTCCCTTCCAGTTCTATGAGATAGGTATATCTCCATATATTACCTCACCCCAAATCAAAACTAACCAGCAAGTACCACTTCCTCAACTCTGCTTTGGGAGATTTGATTTTTTTCTCTAGGTTTGATCAGCCAGATGTGCCAACATCCCCCACACCTGCCAGCCACAGCTGAAATAGCTTACATACCACTCCCATCCCTTTGCTCTGTTGGTTAGTCCAAGCCAGTAATACCCATCTGTAAGAGTTGATCATCATCATCATGTTCCTATTACGCCTTTGGCGTTTAGGGCAGTGACAAAGCTTCACCACTCCTGTCTGTTTCTGGCAGGTCTTTCAATGGTTCCCCAGCTGTGCCCCAGGTTTTTCAGCTTGGCTTCCACAGCTCTTCACCATGTTGTTTTCAGGCAGCCTCATTTTCACTTGCCTTCAGGTGTCCATTTTATTGCTACTCTGGTGATGGAATCAGTTTCCATCCGAAGCACATGACCGATCCATCTCTAATGCCTTCTGGCAATGATGGTGCTCAGATCCTCTTGGCTGCACTGTGTCAATAGATCTTGGTTTGAAATTGTTCTGGGCCAAAAGATAAGGAGGAATTTTCTGAGGCAGGTTGTATGGAATGAAGACAGTTTGGACATGTCATACTTTCTCATTCCCCAGCACTCTGCACTATAAAGTAGTGTTGAAAGTATGCAGCTCTGATAAATCTTGAATTTGGGTTTGGTGTTGTATTTTGATGATTTCCAGCCTGTATTTAAGCTCCTGAAGGTGTTCCTGGCTTTATTGATTTTGTTCCGGATGTCCTGGCTTGTTCCACTGTCCTGGCTGATGGTGCTGCCCAAGTATGTGAATGTTTCTACATTAATGAGAACATAATCCTCTATCCGTACTGGTGATGGTGAGGCAATATTAAAGGTCATTATATCTGTTTTATTGCAGTTGATTTTTAGTCCAATTTGCTGGCTGAATGCGTTGAGTTGTTTTTTCTTGTATATGGTGTTGGGTATGTGATAGGAGAGCGATCATCTGCAAAGTCCAGGTCTTCAAGGGATGAGAAGAGTGTCCATTTAATGCTTCTTGGTATGTCTTCTGTAGTACGCCGCATTACCCAGTCGGTGGCAACGTTGAAGAGGATTGTAGACATGACACACCCCTGAGGTACTCCTGTTTTGACTTCAAAACTGAGCACACTGTGATCAACACTGCATGTAAAGTTGAAATAGAAGCTTTTGATGATGTTGGTTATACGGAAAGGAATTCCATATGCCCACAGAATGCGCCATAGGCTGGTCCTGTGAATGCTATCAAAAGCCTTCTCCAGCATCCACAGGAAGACTAAACTCTTTCACAGTCCATTGTCTCTGCTAATGGTCCATTAGCTCTGTCTGGCTTTTTCATTGTTGTACCTGAAGCGCTGGTTGGGGGTGACACCCAAAGTTACACATTTGAAATACAGATACATAGTTAATAGTCCTAACTTCAGATACAGAAATGATACAGGCATACAAATTGGATAATCACATTCAGTAAATCATAACCTTTCCAATGATACCTTACAAGACCCATATTGCATAAAGTACATCTCAGTTATGTCATATTCATATCATAAGCATATTTTCATAAAGAATATGGAGTGAAATGTCACACTAGCGTTTTGTGTGTACTTTGCACTGGCGTAAGTGACCCACACAAGGTGCAGGGCAACATTATAGTGAGTCCCATGTTTCTAGTCTTCCTGGTTTTGAAGCCTTGAGAAAGTGAACCAGGTATAACTAAGGTTCTCTCCTCAACAATGAGGGATGGATGGAAACAAACCTTTTAAAACAAATGCTTTTATTCTGGAGCATCCCTGGGGTGACAAATATGTTTGCTACAAATATTTCTAATTGGATCATGGCAAAATTAGAATGATTATAATTAACACTGTTAATGAATCAAAAATTAACACATTTACATTTAAAGTAAGCTTTAAAGTAGCCTGTTAAGTTTTGGAACACTCTCATTTATGTCTCTGACAAGTTCTTCTATCTTTCAGGGTTATCAATATTATCCAGAGAACAGGTGGTAACAGTTAGACCCTCAATTCAGCAAAGCACTTACGTACATTCTTAAATTCATCCCTGTCCAGATAGCACAGTGAAATCAAAGGGAATCTTTCCATTGCTTACAATGGAATTTAAGATTGTGTTTAAAGTTAAGTTTAAACACTTAAGTGCTTTACTAAATTGGGGCCTAAATTACAAAACTCCTATGGCCTTAATTGTTGCAGTATCTTGATTTCAATGGTGGTTGGGTGTCTAACCTGTTTAGGTGCTTTGGAAAATTCCATAAGGTGCTATTTACATCTTTAGGGCTTAAATACATTTGAAAATCTGGCCTTTCACTTTTCTCCTTTCTTCTCTTAGGGCCTGATCCAAAGCCCATTGAAGTAAATGGGTTGGAAAGACTCCCATTGACTTTTCTGGGCTTTTATCAGGATCCCTATTCCTTGCTGCTTCACTTTCTCTTGCCTTATGGTTTTAGAGCCCGTCCACATCCCTAGATTGTTTGTTATCTTTACAACACAAAAAGCAAACAGATACGCTACAAGGAAGAAAGAAAAACAAGAGAGCAACTAGAAAGTCTCTCTTAAAGAGCATGGTGTGTGCATTCTAACAAGCTGTATGTAGCTCCTCTACCTCTCAAAATGTCTGTTTCAGCAGAGTTCTTAATAAAATGGTGCAGTACACAGAAAGCAAAGGCCTCACAGCTACATACTCATATCACCATTGTTACTGTTCTTGGGTTATTTTTAAAACTTATGGGTAGGTTGTTAGTAAAGCAGTAGTATAACAAACATCCTGTCCTGATCTGGCCTGAGCATTTGTCTGGTTTGTCACTTTGAATTACATAAACTGGTTTGCACCTCTAAACAAGCCAGCTGTAGGTGGCAGAAAGGAAGGCAAGACCACGACAAACACCTACAGCCCACATCATCCTAGCACATCAGTTAACGTTAATATTTTATTATTTAAATTATTCTATTTTTTAGATATACAAATTAAATGTGAACTTCAGCTATCATTTCTTCCCCCTCCCCCCCCCCGCTTTACTGTTCCTCTCCTTTGTATAAAAACTGCTATTGACTTTTTAAGAGAACATTTTTTCCTGCTGATTTTTTACATTAGAAATATTAGATCTTCAGATTCCCTCTCTGTTATGCACCATAACATACCCAATTTCATGTACTGCATGATGGGGAATAACATGAAATGACTCCATGCTTGTAAAACTAACTCTTTATTAAGAGAACTATTTACTCAGATGCTGCAACTGCAGCTAGCATTCAAGCCATGAGTGTAACTCCAGAAATTGACAAAACTAAACCACAGCCATTTTGGGTGTATTTAGCCACCATTAATTAAAAGCAGAACACCACATAGGCAAGCAAGAAATAATTGTCAGGACTCTCATAGGCCAGGGCAAATTGCTGCAGTTGCATCTTTGCTAATCAGAATGTGAGGAGCGGAAAAGAGTTAACAGACCACAAGAATGGAAGAGAGTAATTGGATAGCAACCTTAAATTTGGTGCCCCTGACATATACGTTTATTATGGCTAGAAATACTAGGAATGTATTGTTGATAAGAGATAGTGAGTAATTTGTTAAAGCTAGGAGAATTGGTGACCCAGTAGGGGTTACTATGGTAATCCCCTAGGGGTTGCTATGAGTTATGTGTTTGTGAGTGTTAGATATAAAAGTAAACACCTTGGAGCAGTCTGAGGGAACTTTTCTTTGGGCAAGGAGCTGACACCTTTACTCCCCATCAGCTGGATGTAAGGAGGGCCTCCAGAAGCCCTTGTGTTGATCATTCGAAACCATCTCAGACTTTGGGTAACTATAATGTTTGGGGGACATTGAACTATTGCTACAGCATATATGTGTGCGCTTGAGATCTAATAAAAAGTAGTTTATGTAAAAGCACTCTAGTTTGAACCAATCATTTATCAGACGGAGGAGCTGTGTCCCCATGGATTTATTCCTGACACTGCCTGGAGACAAACAGTTAAGTTACCACTGCTTTGGGTTCTGAAAACCTTGGATAACATGTGCACACAAACTGACTTGCTGGTGCTCCTCCAAACTCTTCCCTCCTCCAACGTGTGTGCCTCCCTCCAAATTCCATGCTGGTTGCTACACTGAGAATGTATAACATGGCCAAACTAATCCTCACATTCATGATTTTAAACTCCTTCTGGTTCATGATGATTTAAGCTCTACCTGGATATCTCCATTGCAATGGCTGCTGTTGCTCTGGCTATCCTATCTCAGAATCCTTGGGGGTTGCCATTGCATCTTTTGGTTCATTTGATCTCACCCTGACTGTCCCATTCTGGACGATTTTTTTTTAACTTGTCTCATGAAAATATGAAATCAGTCTTACCAGCTCTCACAATTTTTTCACAAGTGATGGGATTTCAGAGGGGGTGGAGCTCATCTCATGATGACACAAGAAGGTCCAGCCCCTTCATGAAGTTCAGCCATGAGTGAAGCTGGCAGAGTCTCCTCTTCCTTCTTTGTTCTCACAGGAGGGGGGGGAGGAGCAAAGAGCTGGCAGCTAAGGGCTGCTCTGCCCCAAGCCACACAGACAGGATGGCACCACTGCTCCTCCCCCTCCCCCTGAAGCTCCCGACCTGGGAAGGGGCAGAGGGATGTGGGGGAAGCTGTGGGGAACAGAACTGACTGGAGGCTGGGGGCAGGATTCTTTGCTGGGCAGGGAATGGGCAGATGGGGGGGGCAAGAGCTCCTGCAGCTGGGACCAAAATCATCTTACCCAATACACTGGGGAGAATGGGCAACACTAATGGTTGCACATGCCCTGGGGCAGAGGGGTGAAAAGACACCAAATATTGCAATCATAGGCGTGCGCAGCACATTTCATTAGGGTGTGCACCCAGGGAATTTTATTTATTTTATTTTTTTAAAGGCGAACATTTATTGAATACTCAATCATAAAGGACATTATTTTTATTCATCAAACAAACTAAAGAAACTAAAACTTAACTAAACTTATTTTTTTTTAAATTAACAACTAAACTTTACTTAAAAAATGAGACACAAAATACCAAATTTTTGCTGTAGTGATAACCAGGCGTATACAAAGATACAGTCAATTTTCATGATCTTTATCTTTAACCAGATAATGAGCTAACCCAAATTGACCAAAACACATTAAGGTTTCTTCATCTTCCTGTCCTAAAGAATGAGACGTCGCTCACCAGGTGTTATGGACTTACATTCTTCAATCACATCATTGTAATTAACTGACGAAGCCAATTCTTGTTCAATGTACAAAATCATGAGTGACTCAAGGTGCTGTTGGGACATTGTACTTCTTAGTTTGTTTTTTACATGTGCTAGTTTCGAAAAGGCTCTTTCACATGAACAGTTTGTAACAGGTAAGACTGCAAAGCATTGAATAGATTTGTAAAAGGCCTGAAACATGGAAGACTGATCCGATTCCTTTAGCCAATCAAGCCTCTGGTGGTGTTCGTAGTGCTACCTTTAGGAACAGATCCATCATAACCCCGAAGCAATCCAACTTTAGCTTCCAACTCATCCAAGGACACTTGAAATTTGTTGAAATTTGATTCTCATATCATCCCTGCCAATGTCTAAGCTCAGCAGTTTTCCCATTGCAGTCATAATTTTACAAGTCTCCTGTTCAAATCGCTGGTCAGTGCCAGTAATCATTGAGTCTAGGAGTGGGTAAAATGAAGTTATTCTCTCCTGCTCCTCTTTTGTATCAAAGTGATGCTGGGACTCAAACGTGTCATCAATACGAGTGGACGTTTTTCTCTTCTTAACTGGGGGCACTGATATATCATTCTCTACACACATTTTCACACTGTCATTGAAAATAGATTGAAAATATTCTGGGCCACTTCTCATCACAGCCAAAGAGTTATGCAAATTTTTCACCCCTGTCATTGCAGTAAGTAAGTTGAGATCTGGAGCTTGAAGAGCCTTACTCACTTTTACCACCATCTGGAGAATAGGGTGCATTATGTGAAGGGCAAAGATGAATTTGAATGAATTTAGTTCATGGATAAGGCCCCTGGCTTTTATTTTAGCGTCAGCAAGGTGAGTTGTTTGGATAATCTCTTTTAAAGCTTGTAAAATGATGGAGTAGTTTTGTTTTACAGCAGCCACTGCTTCTGCTCTGCATGCCCATCTTGTGTTTGATAGTGACTTAAAGTCTTCAACTGGGATCCTACTTCTTGTGAAATCTTCTCCATTACTGCATGTTGCACAGGACTCCCCTCCATGAAGGCATAAAGAGTCTGAATAACACCAAAAAAATCAAAGACAGTTCTATTTTGTTTACTTGAAGTGCATGCATCTACTAGGACGAGGTTCAAACAATGCACATGGAGTATTTAACTGTTTCTTTCTTTACATTTCATTTGAACTCCCGCAGTACATCCAGACATAGTAGATGCGCCATCAAAACAGACAGACATCACTGATGACCAGTCAATTTTAAGAATGCCAAGGACGTCATTTAACTGGTCAAAAATAGACTGAGCATCAACTGTTAATAGTCTCTGAACAGACACAAAATGTTCAACTGGACTATGTTTTTCATTGTCGAAATACCTCACCACAATGGACATCTGTTCATGGTATCCACAGTCAGAAGTGTCGTCGGCAATTATTGAGACCATTTTTCCATTTAGTGAAGACACAATCTTTTGTTGCACACCGTTGTGGAAGGCCACAATTAAATCATTTTGGATGCGATTACTCAGCATTTCGAGGAGATTGTTGCATATGCTTTGCCATTACGGGATCATATTTTTGGAGCATATTGACAAGATGTAGAAATAAACCTTTCTCAAAACTGTCATCTTTTTCATTGTGACCCCTGAATGGTCTCCCACCTTTCGCCAAACACAGAACAATTGTCAATCAGTCGCTCCATTACACTTCGGTTATGGCACCGTTCTTCTTGTTTAGACAGATAAGCCTGCTTGCCCTCATCCAACAATACATCAATAGGTTTCCCTTCATTAAAACTTGACCATGAGAACAGCTCAACACATGAGATTTTGACAGTTGGTGGTTTTAAAAACATTAGTTAGCCCTATGCCAGTTTCTGAATCCCTTATCAATAAATGCTGGATCAGTGTGACCTTTGTTTGCTGCATCATTAGAGGAGAAGAAACGGCAGTAAAAGCAAAATGCTGCATTCTTTGATGGGCTATATTCTAACCAACTATACTTTTCATACCATTCGGACTGAAAACTTTTTTGTTTATTCCCTATTTTACTTCTAGGAAACATGCTCAATCTAGGCTGATAAGGCCCTCTAGATAATTGAGACCGGCGTTCTAATCTATTTTTTGGAATATCACAGACTGGGTCATCAGATGGAATGTTTGATGGCTTTGAATAGGAACTACACTGACCTGAACTAAGAGACAAAGTCTGTTTCTGTTGGTCATTACTCAGTTTATTGCACGCACTGGAACTGGTGGCGGCACTATCTTCATGTAAGTTCTTAACCGAGGAGTCCGAGGTATTTGCACTACTATCAGCACATTCATTATAATTCAGTTTGTCTGCTCCTTAACAACGAACCAATTCATATTTTAAAATTAAAAGGGGGTATCATACGATTGAATTAAAACGTAAAGCCACAGGTTTGTTATGCTATTTCAGTAGAGTACATGTGACAAAGATTACAAACACTGTAGACACTGTGCTGGGCACGGCTGACGTGGCTGCTTATATAGGTCAAAGAATTTTCTAGAATAGTAGTCGGAGGGGGAGGGGAGGACCAATGGTAATGCGGCGCCGCAGTAGTGGGGACGCATGCTGCAAGCGAACGCGGGCATTTTATACATTTCTACAACATCTATATTATGCAATTTGGTGCTTATTGCATATTACAACAATCCATACTTTAAAACTAAAAGAGAGTATCATGTGATTAAATTAAAACGCAAAGCCAATTTTTTTTTGGAGACATTAGGGCAGGGGTGGCAAATTTTTTGGGCCAAGGGCCACATCGGGGTGGGGAAATTGTATACAGGGCCGGGGCAGGGTGTTGGGGTGTGGGAGGGAGTGCGGGGTGTAGGAGGGGGTGTGGTGTGAAGGAATGGGCTCAGGGCAAGGGATTGGGGCAGAGGAGGGGTGTGGAGTGTAGGCAGAGAGCTCAGGGCAGGGAGTTGGGGTACATGGGGTGCAGGCAGGGGGCTTAGGGCAGGAAGTTGGGGTGTAGGAGGGGTGCGGGGTGCAGGCAGGGGGCTGAAGGCAGGGGGTTGGGGTGCAGGAGGGGTATGAGGTGCAGGAGGGGTGCAGGGTGAGGCAGGGGGTTCAGGGCAGGGAGTTGGGGTGCAGGGTGCAGCAGGGGGCTCAGGGCAGGGGGNTGGTTTGGGGCTAACAAAGGTTATGGATCCATGTCTTCATTGATGAAGGTGCTTCCAGAATGGAGGGAACCACTTGGTTTCCTTCATTCTGCAAGACTAGAGATTGCAATGGATATGATGGGACAGTTGTGATCCTAGCAGCATCCCAGTGCAAGAGGGCAAGGGACTCATTGGTATATTGTTGTGAGAATCAGCAGGCTTGACCAGTACATTCAACTCACTAATGTCATAACCTGTATCTAAAAGGTGTCATGCAAGATATCAACTGAAAGCTAATATCATAATGATCATTAATATTATTGTGTGGTGTATGTACGGAGGACAAAATCAAAATTACAAACATATTGGAAATGATGTTATCAAAGTGCATTTGCCAGGCAAAACTAAAGTTACCCCACCCTAAACAAAGGAATGTAGTTCTGCCACCTGGAAGACATTACAAGACAATGGGAGTGCAAATTACATAGAAGGTAAACAGTACCATCAATACAGCAGGGGGAGGAACTTGCAGGAAACAGATCAATTTGTATGTTAGCAAATACCACCAATGGAAGAAGCCAGCATGACATTTCCTTCATGAGGAGACTCCATGACCCCTTCCTCACAGCTTGGATGAACTTTACTTTGGGGTGTAATCTTCAGAAGAATCCATTTCAAAGGTTCACTGGACTGTAAAGAGAGGGGCAAAGAATCCATGTTACCTTTCACATTGGTGCACTGAGCACATTGGTCTTTGTGGGAGATCCTGACCAGATGGATTGATCAGCCATCTTGCTGGAAGGTAGACCGGTAAGGTACCTACCTTGAGCAAAGGCTGTAGCTTGTTTTGTTAAATCTTAGCCTCTAGAATACATTTTTCACTTTTTTTTTGCTCGTAACCATTTCTAACTCTATCCTATATACTTGAACTCAGTTAAAATCCTACCTCCTTTTGTTAATAAACTTGTTTTATTTTTAATCTAAACCAGCCCAGTGCCTTGTTTGATTTACAGTGAATGTTAACCCCAGTTAGTGTGGCAATCTGCTGGCTTTTGCACCTCTAAAGGAACAAACAAACCTTAATAGCTCTCTGAGTGTTCCAGGAAAGGGCCCGGCACACTCTTTTGAGAAAATTCAGGAGGAAGTGTGTTGGGGTCATCTTGCGAGGTGTAACCAGGGTGTGGCTGGGGAGGAGGGGTAACAAGCAGCCTGCTGGAATCAGAATTGCTGAATCAGAACTGCTAAACCCAGGGAGACTCAGTGCAGGTTTGTATGCTGGCTGGGAGTGTCCAGACAAGAGAACAACAGAAGCAGAGCCTTTTGAGGCACTTAAGGTTACAAAGCAGGCAGTGACACAACTCATCTCTGGTCTGAATTGCACATCAGAATGTGACAGCAGTTCACTCCAGACTTCACAGCTGCTCCCTGCTGTTATAAAGCATGAGAGCAAAGAGGAGAAGTATCCATTGCAGAGCTCAGCACTGCAGTGCTGAGAAATGACAAGAAAAGGCAGCACAACACAGTCCTTAGATGGTAAAGAGGCTTCTGTATTCACTCTCCTGATCTCACCAGTGTGAAGTTCTTCTTCTTCAGACTCTGTCAGCCTCTCCAGAGCATGCAGGATCTCTGCTGCTGGACCCTCTGCAGCATGACATTGTGTTCTTTTGTTTTGGACTGATCTCCTCCTTCACTTTTGCCTTAGTTTCATTGATTGGTGTGCTCCCCCAGAGTGCCCCAGCTGCCCAGCGCACTCTGCCGATGTCCTATGTATGCCTAGCAATCTCCCTTGGTGTTCCTTGCGTGTTCACTCAGCTTGCTGGGTCTGCCCACTGCATTCCCATAATGTCCTACCTCGGCCCAGTGCATTCCCTCAGTGTCCTCATTCTCCCTGGCACCTTCCCTGGGCATCCTCAGTCTCCCCTGAACCTTCCCTCGGTACCCAGTGCAGTTCATCAGCATCCTCAATCTCCACAGCGCACATCCTCTGTCTCCCTGGTGCAAGCCCTCAGCCTCCTGGGTCTCCCCGGTGCCTTCTTTGGGTGTCTTCTGTCTTCCAGACACCTTCTTTCAGAGTCCTCAGTCTCCCCAGCACCTTTCCTCGGAGTCCTCAGTCTCCCTGTCACAGTCCTTCAGCATCCTCAGTCTTCCAGACACGCTCCTTGGAGACCTTCCCTTCATCCACAGAGCCAGTTATCTCCTCATAGAAGGCAATTAGGTTAGTCAGGCATGACTTGCCCTTGGTGAATACATGCTGACTGTTCCTAATCACTTTCCTCTCCTCTAAGTGCTTCAGAATTGATTCCTTGAGGACCTGCTCCATGATTTTTCCAGGGACTGAGGTGGGGCTGACTGGCCTGTAGTTCCCTGGATCCTCCTTCTTCCCTTTTTTAAGTTATTATGATAATTAGCCGTATAGAGCAGTTACAGTGTATATTGCACGTGCTTTATCTATAAAGTGTATTATTAATAGCTTTAAATTTCAATTATATTATCATTATTAAATAAGTATTCATTATTGTTATTCATCATTGTATTATACTTATAATTATCTTTGTATTATACTTATTCTAATTTATTATTGCTTAGTATTAGTGACTGTGTATTATAATTACTATTCTTGTCATTATGGTTGGACCTAGGGCAATGACTTCTATTATTTCTAATTCTTTTTTGGTCTTTCCCAAGCATTGGCAAATGTGGATTCTGCTCAGCCCAAAGGGGAAAAGGAAGAGCCTCCATGGATGGGCCCTCACCAAAGACGTCTCTTTGTGTGTCTGGGCTGAGAGGAGAGTCTATGTGTCTGTCTGCGTCTGGTTTGAGAGGAGAAAGTGTGCAGGGCTGGGAGGAGAGTGAATGTCCAGCAATGAAACAGTGAACCTTTGGCATGACATTGCTGCTCACATCTCACACCACACCTACCACTCTCACACCCTGCCTACCAATTATACAAGGGGGGGAATGTCCTTCACAACACAAAACTGGTCTTGACAGATCAGTAATGATAGTAAAGAAATCATGCACTTTTCTATCTGGATAATTTCTCACATAATCCACAGCAATATTTTTCCCAGCCTGCTCATTATTTTATTTTCATCAATAACATGGTTAATTAAAATGTGTCTTAATAAATTAATTTTCACTGGGCTAGTAGTGGGAAGAGAGGCATATCACTATGACAGTACACTTATATTTTGGAGTATTTATCTTTAGATTTGTTTTCCCTGTCATTTTAATACCAAATGTTAGCCAGCAGATGTGGGGCAGGCAATCCCCAAAATTGGTGGATATTCCAAGACTTAGATTTACCAAGCCAGCACAATACAGTTTCTGTTGTACCTCACTGATTACTCAGAAGTCAACAACACAGTTCCCTTAAAGTAACCCAGCCTCAGGCCTCCACCTAGACACCCAAGTCAGGTATGATGAGGATTAATAAAAATCTTAATCATATAAAAGAAAAAGTTCTACCAATTCCAAAGGATCAGACACATTACCTCTCAGGTTAATGAATATTCCAGATCTTACCTAAATACACGCTTACAGCCAATTCTCATTAACTAAACTAAAATTTATTTAAAAAGAAAAGGGAGAGAGAATTGGTTAAAAGAACAGAATACATACAGACATGAGTCAATCTTGAGATTCAGATTCATAACATAGATGGAGAGCTTTGTAGATGCAAAGAGTTCTTTCAGAAATAGTCCATAGGTTATAGTCCAATGTTTATATTCAGGGTGATCTAGTCAGAACTGGGATCTCAGTCCTGGTTGCTTAAGCTTCCCCTGCATGAAACCTCAAGCAGATCTGAGATGACAGGATCAGGACACAAGGATACAATTTCGGGCCTTCTTTGACAGATCGGCGTCCCTTGGCTTACAATAGGCAATCAGGGCGACTTTGAAGTAGGTCCACCACTGGTACCAGGGCCGGTGCAAGGATATTTTGCGCCCTAGGCGAAACTTCCACCTTGCGCCGCCCCCC
>QXTE01000289.1:17343-96023 GCA_003942145.1 Platysternon megacephalum | reverse complement strand
AAAAAAAAAAAAAAAAAAAAAAATGGAGGCGCCGCTTTTTGGCGCCCCCAAATCGTGGCGCCCTAGGCAACCGCCTAGTCTGCCTAATGGTTGCACCAGCCCTGACTGGTACTTAGCTTTGCAGATGATTGGCTATACATTTCAAAGAGAGATTAATACAGTAGATATCCCGTGTTTACAGTTCATTTAAATGCTAAGATGGTCTTCTGAGCCCTGAATTAACACAATACAGCATAGACAGGGACTGTTTGATTACATTGTTGACCTCTACCTATATATATGTAAATACACAAAAACACAAACATTATCTCCCCATATGTTTTTAAGGGTTGAATTTGAGTCATTTAGGCTGCAGGATGCTTAACCCTTTCTGGTTATCACACCCCCAAAGCGAATCTGGTGTGGAAAGGGTGAAATTAGAGCTCCTGGATACACCTTAAGGATTTTCCAATATTGATATGAGCGGTGTCTATATTGAATTCTTTGTAAGGCCAAATTACTGGTGCCTTCTTTGGCCCAAGTTAAAAACTTAATTCATACTTTGTGAAACACTTCAGTGATTTCAGGGTTTGGTCTATGTGTTGACTTAATATAGCCATTAATGTTCTTTAGAGACAGGGCCGGCTCCAGGGTTTTTGCCGCCCCAAGCAGCAAAAAAAAAAAAAAAAAAAAAAAAGCCACGATCGTGGTCAGCTCTACAGCCGCCGCTTCAGTCTTCGGCGTCAATTCGGCGGCTGGTCCTTCGCTCCCAGCGGGACCAAGGGACCCGCCCCCGAAGACCCAGACTTGCCGCCCCAAAAACAGCTGGAGTGCTGCCCCTCTCTGTTGGCCGCCCCAAGCACCTGCTTGCTGGGCTGGTGCCTGGAGCCGGCCCTGTTTAGAGAGCACTTACTCTGGCATTCAGCCACGAAGGCTGTGAGGTGTTATACCTCAGTTTCCCTTTGTGCACAGCAGTCCAAGCTTGAAAAGGTTTTTCTGCTGTGGAAAGTTTTAGAATTGTGTATAGGCATTAGCTGTGAAATCTCAACATTATTAGGCCTTTTAATACAAAGTACGTTCTTATTGAACCAAACAGCATAATCATAAGGGTTTCTATTATTATGTTATTATCTTTTCCAAAAGATCATGCACATTGTACATTTTAACAGTTTTTGGTATTAACAACAAGTTAGTTACAATCATTAGCAATAATATCAGTTCTATCACAAGTGTACATTTACAATCATTTTTGTCATGTCAAGCCCTGCAGCTGGGCTCTGAGGGGAGGGGGTGTGGGTGTCTGGGCCAGGAGGTGCCCTGTGGCTGGGCTCTGGTGGGAGGGGAGGGCGGGTGTCTGGGCTGCGGGGTGCCCTGCAGCTGGGCTCTGAGGGGAGGGGGTGTGGGTGTCTGGGCCAGGAGGTGCTCTGCAGCTAGGCTCTGGGGAGGGGGGTGTGGGTGTCTGGGCTCTGGGAGCCCCACTCAGCCCCCTCCAGCACCTCCCAACTGGAACTGGGTTGTCATAGGGTTTTCTTTAACACTCTACTCTTGGGAGAACCTATTTTGCTGTTGTCTATATAGTTGACATACTTCTTGACAGGTATTTTGAAATAGATTACCAAAATAATTGAAACTGGTGTGATTATATTGTGTTATTTTGACAAATAAAATATACAGAATTTTGCAGCATTTTAAAATATTGTGCGCAGAATTTTTAATGTTTGGTGCAAAATTTTTTGGAGCAGAATTCCCCCAGGAGTAGGCATGGAAGGCTTAGATAGTACCCTGGAAGAGCAGGACTACTGTGACATGGCTAGAGGGTTAAGCCACAAAGATGAGGAGCAAGAGAGGGGATGCAGAATGAAACAGGCCAAGGAACTGTGAGAAGAGGGTGTCAGGTTAGCAGAGCTAATCCCCAGATGTGGTGAGAAGGAGGCACCCCAGTGCTAAGTAGAAGTACCTATGTATAAGAACTTGCAGAGCTAGAACCGGGGGTGGGGGTGGGAGGGCTGGATTGCTGCCACCCCCACATCACCACAGGGAAGACCCTATGAGGCTGGACCCAGCAGGATGTACTGCACAGCGAGACCCAAGTGACAGCTTCTCTCCGCCCACTGATTGGCTGGCACTGGTACTTAAGCCAGGAAGTCATCACAGGGAGTTGTCTGAGCAACCGTACAGACTGCCTGCCTGTCTTGCTTCAGACCCTGCTTGTGAGAGGTCCCAGACTCTGGCTTCTGACCCAGCCTGCCTCCTGTCTCGGACTTGAATCTCCTGATAACTTGACCCTGCCTGACTTCTGACACTCGATTTGCCCTTTGACCTGTCTTGGACTCTGACCCTTTGGTACCTGACTTGGCCTGACTCCCAACTCCCTCTCTGATCACTAGGTCTGACTACCCATGTCCCAGTCATGACAGTTTGCTCAGACCACCTTTTGCACTCCCCTCACACAAAAATCCATCCAGCCCCCTCACAGATGCTGGGAACTTTATAGATGCTATGGCAGCCAAAACCCTGCAGATCTCCCTCTGGCCAAAATCTGCACTGGACCTGGTAGAGACAATTGATGGATGACCCCTATTGTCAGGATCAGTGACTCAGGAGACCACCCTCTTATAGGCCATAGTGGAAGGGTACTGAGAAACAATCTGCTTTGATTTAATCTGCTCCCAATTCGTCCTGATAATTCTCAACATTCCCTGGTTGGAATAGCACAATCCATATTATCTCCTGATGGCGGAGGAACATTAGCATCTTCTCTGAATACTGTCAGAAAGTGTGCCTCTAACAAAGCAACCAACCCCTAACTGTCCTGGACCTGGGACCCTCAGAAGCAGAGTCCCAGATGGCAGGTGCTAACCAGGTGGGAGTGACTCCAGGCCAGAACCTCAGCCCCCAACAAGTACCACAACTACCTGGAAGTGTTCAAGAAGAAGAATGCAGATTTGCTATCCCCACATAGAGACTATGACTGCCTGATAGACCTACAGCCCAGGGCAAAGGTTCCCTACGGATGGATATATTCCATATCTGAACCAGAACTGGGGGCACTACATGGGTATATGCAGGAAAACCTTGCCAAGGGCTTACTTTGGTGACCTACCTCTCCAGCAGGGAGATCAGTCCTCTTTGTAAAGAAGAAATACGGGTCACTATGCCTCTGAGTAGACTATCGTGCATTGAACCAAGTGATCATATGTAACTGATACCCCTTGCTCCTCATTCCAGAATTGCTGGAATGCCTGAGGATGGCCAGGATCTTCACGAAACTAGATCTTTGAGGGCATATAATTTAGTGTGCATAAGGCCTAGGGACGAATTGAAGACTGCTTTTTGTACCCGATATGGACACTGATATTTGGTGATGCCGTTTGGGCTTCACCAATGCCCCTGCAATGTTTCATAAATTACTTGTTATGGGATATCCCGGATCAATACATGATTATCTACCTTGACAATATATTGGTATTTTCTGAGAACCTGGAGCAGCACTACTACCATGTCTGGTCCATTCTGGGGACATCATGGAAGCATGGGTTGTACGCCAAACTAGAAAAGTGAACTTTCGAACAGGCCGCCATGGAATTTTTGGGATACATCATCTCCCCAGAGGGAATCCAGATGGATCCTCAGAAGGTGGAAGCCATTTATAACTAGCCAGGACCCCGGACGCTCCGGGAACTTAACTGATTCCCAGGTTTCTCAAATTTTTATAGAAGATTCATCACTGACTTCTCTCAATTAATAACCCCCCACCCCTGACTTCCCTTCTCCACAAAGCCATGTGATTCACTTGGTCACCTGAAGTCCAGTTCACTTTTGACCAGCTAAAGGCCACCTTCACTATAGCCCCAGTCCTGGTGTACCCTGCCCCAATTCATCCATTTACAGTGGAAGCAGATGCATCCAATGTGGCCCTAGGGGTGGTACTCTCACAGCAACTCAGGCCCCAGTTGTGCATTCTATTCCGAGAAGTTTAGCCCCGCTGAGCTAAACTGAAATACGGCACAAGGAGCTATTCACCATACACACTGCATTTGAAGAATGGTGTCACCCTTGAGGGGGCTTGGTACCCAATACAGGTCTTCACCAATCATAAGAACCTCAAGTACCTCCACAAGGCCCAAGCGTTGAACCAGAGACAGCTAAGGTGGGCCTTGTTCTTTGCTTGGTTTGAGTTCACCATTACCTACCGCCCGAGAAGATAAAATGGAAAAGCTGGTGCTCTGTCGCAGAAGGGGGAATACAACTGGGAAAGCAAATAACTGACTTTTGAGCCCCCCTACCTCCTCAAGCCTGGTAACTTTGCCAATACCACAATCCAGTGAGACCTGCTCTCCCTTATCTGATCCATCTTGAAGGAAGACTTGCTTGCCCAAGGGACTCAGCCCCTTGCCATTGGGGGCTAAGACGTACCATTCTGTTTGGGATGGGGTAACATACTTCAATGAGCACATATATGTGCCCCCAAGGCGTCTAAAACAGGACGTGCTGTGGCTGTGCCATGATGCATTGGTGGATCACTTGATCACATGATCCATTGGTGGATCACTTTGGCCACCGGAAGACTTCCCATCTGGTTCTTATTTTTTCTGGTAGCTCCACATGTGGGCTAAGGTCCAAGCATATGTGGACTCCTGCAAGTGGTGTGCACATACCAAGACACCCCAAAACAGTTATGCACCCACTTTATAATAGCTCCATCTAGGTTCTATTTCCCTACTTTGTTTATGAGAAGGTTTCATATGGGTAGGTATTCCAAGCATCCATACTCTGTTGATGAAATCACAGATGAGATGGTCAGGCCATGTCACTAGAATGTCACCAGAATGAGCGACTGCCAAAGAAGATATTTTATGGTGAGCTAAAGGAGGGCACCACAGTACCCCTGGCTCCCTTTGGCAGCATAGTACCCCTGGAGACTCCAGCTAGGCCTTGCTCCGCCATCAGCCCAGACTTTAACGTGGAGCTCCCACCATCTGATGTCCACACCATAGTCTTGACAGTTGTGGGCTGCCTGACAAAAGTGGCCCACTTCATCCCCTGCAACCAGTTGACCACTGCCAAGATTACTGCCCAACTCCTACTGCACAATGTGGGCCAGCTCCATGAACTCCCAGACCACATAGTTTCCAACTGAGGCCCACAATTCACCTCTCACTTCTTGTGTGAAGTACTCAGGCTACTTGATGTCCAGATATCCACTTCCTTTGCATACCACCCCCAAACAGATGAACAAATAGAATGGGTGTGTGATCCATGGTGCGTAGCATAGCCCACACTGAAAATATCAAGGTCAAGGCAGGCTGCAAAAGGAAAGCAGATGCTCCCAAAACTGGAGTTTAACACTGAAGTTAGATTCACCAACCAGTCACAAACTGTGCTCCTGATCCCCCCCCACTGGTTATTAAGAAGCTGAAAAAAGAATTCCCAGAGCCCACTTTATTGCATTCCAGTTCTCTGGCTCCCAACCAGCACATAGGTCCAGTAAAGTGAGAAGTTATTTAAAAACTCTGCTCACTATACAAAATGTTCTTCTGACCCCAAAGGGCTAGTCACATTACCAGATCAATATTAGTTTGGATCTTACCCAAAATACCATGCTGCCAGCCAATCCTTTAGTATCTAAAACTAAAGGTTTATTATAAAAGAAAAGAACAAGAAGAAAGTTGTTAAATGGTCAAAGCAATCCAATACATACATAAGACTTCAGAGTCCATATATCAGGTTCTTAGCTGCCTTTGTGAGTTTGCTGGCTTGTAGAGTCCCCCTGTAACACATCCAAAGCTTGGATGGGTTTGCCAGTCCTTTGTTCAATGTTTCAGTTTGTAGAGAAGTTGCTCCAGAGGTAAAAAGCAGGATTGAAGACAAAATGGAGAAAATGCAACTTTTTTTTATATTCTCTGCCATGTGGCTTGTACATCCTCTGTCCCAAACACAAGCTCACAGCACATGAGAGTCCCCTATCCATCACCATATCCCTATATGTCCTGCTGACTCATAGGGGAAGCCCCTGGCTTCTTTCAGTGGGTTCATTGTATAGCTGATTGCCCTTGATGGGCCATCGAACAGGTTAGATCAGGGGTTCTCAAACTTCATTGCACCATGACTTCCTTTTGACAACAAAAATTACTACACAAACCCAGGAAGGGGGACTGAAGTCTGAGCCTGCCTGGGGGGGGAGGAGTCAAAGCCAAAGCTGAAGCCCCACCACCCAGCAAGGGAGACCAAAGCCAAAGCCCAAGGGCTTCAGCCCCAGGCAGGGGGCCTGTAACATGATGGGGCTCGGGTTTTGGCTCTGGCCCTGGGGCCCAGCAAGTCTACGCTAGCCCTGGCAACCCCATTAAAATGGGGTCATGACCCACTTTGGGGTCCTGACCCACAGTTTGAGAACTGCTGGGCTAGATAATGCTGATGCCAATCTGTCTGAGGGTGTCACCCAGAAACTCAGCACACATACAGATATATCACACATATTTATAACGCATGACACAAAGATTATACAAACATATATACATGATTATCATACTTGGCAAATCATAACTTTCCCACTGATACCTTACATGACATATCTTGTAAGATTCATTGCAATTTTGTAATATTGGTATCAATAATATTATAAATGGTCACTGATATTCCGTACAGCATCACAGGGTGAACCAAGTACTGGAACAGTACTTTAGGTGCTTTGTAAACTGTCATCAAAACAACTGGTCCATGCTCCTGCCATATGCAGAATTTTCCTACAATAATATTGAGCATAGAGGTAGGAGCCCCTTTTTCGCTAATTGAGGGTTCTATTCCCGTTTCCACCTGCCATTACCAGTGGTCTCCCCGAATCCTGCCACCACCGACTGGATCCAACAGATGCATCTGATTCAAGAATTCAAGAACCACTTAGAATAGCCTAAGAAGACCTGCAAGATGTATGTGAACTGTCAGCAAAAAGCTCCAATATTTATGGTAGCCCAGAAGGTATGGCTCACTGCCAAAAACCTCCACACCCAAACAACCGTCCCGCAAATTGGACCACCAGTTCCTGAGACCCTTCCTGCTAGGCCAGTAGATTAACCTGGTTACATTCACCTTCTAGCTTCCCTGTTTCACAAGTCATGCTCAGTTTTCCATGTCTCCATTCTGAAGCCTTACATGGAGCACCTCTTCCATGACTGAATCACATCCCTGCCTCCACCAGTTGAAATCCAGGGCCAGGAGATATACGAAGCACATGCCATTCTCAGTTCCTGACAGACGTGTGGCTGCCTGTATGAGCTGGTGGACTGGGAAGGTTATAACCCTGAAGTGAGCACTTGGGAAGCGGCCTCCCCTGTTCATGCCCCTGTCCTGTTGGAAGAATTCCACAAGGCTCAACCAGACAAGCCTAGACCAACACCACCCCAAAGGGGGGCCTGAAAGAAGGGATGATGTAAGAACCTGCAGGGCTAAAACCTGGACCATGGGGGTCTGGGCTGCTGATGTCTCCAAATCACCCCAGGAGCTTAGGCTAGGCTCCCGCAGGAGGATCCTGTGAGGCTGGGCCCAGCAGGAAGTAACACCCAGCAGGACCTGAGTGGCAGCTCCTTGCAGCCCACTAATTGGCTGGTACTTAAATCAGGAAGCCATGACAGGGAGTTGTCTGAGCCACAGAACAGATTACCTGTCCATCTTGCTTCAGACCCCGTGTGTGAGAGATCCCAGACTTAAGCTTCTGACCCTGCCTGCCTCCTGACTCTTGGTTTACCCTCCAGCCTATCTTGGATTTTGACCTCCCGGTAACTGTACCCTGCCTGCCTCCTGATGTCTGACGCTTGGTTTGTCCTCTGGCCTGTCTCAGACTCTGACTGGCTGGTAACTGGCTTGGCCTGACTCCTGACTCCCACTAGGTCTGACTGTAAATGACCTAGTTTTGACACCATGATAGGTATATTTGAGAGGAAAACAAAAGGATTTGTAGTCATTTTGGTCATTATTCTTCAAATGAAGTTTCTCCTTCACCAGTGGATGAAGAATAGTGTTCATAGGAGAAATCAATGAAGAATTGCACACTTTCAAAATGGCTGCTATCTCTTTTTGTTCTCAGCAAGACTGAAGTCACAGGCTGCTCAGTAAAGGTCCTTTTCTCAAAATGGCAGTATTACAGCTGGGGAGTCACAGAAGAAGAGAAATCCTAGAGACCTATGTGCTCCAAACCCCTTTCCCTGCTAAGGAAAGTTGCTGGCTGCAAACCCAGTCTCTCACAGACTCTAAGGCTTGTGCTGCTGCAGACTGACATACTGCAGCCAGAGTGTACTGGGGAATCTGGCCCTAATTTTTTTTTGGAAATGATTCAAGGTTGATAACTCGAAAGATAATGAAGCAAATAATTAAGCAATCAATTGGCAAAGGTGATAAGTAACAGTCAGCATGGATTTGTCAAGAACAAATTATGTCAAAACAATCTAATAGCTTTCTTTGACAGGGTAACATGCCTCGTGGATAGCGGTAGATGTGGTATATTTTGACTTTAGTAAGGCTTTTGATACTGTCTCGCATGACCTCATAAACAAACTAGGGAAATGTTGTTCGTCCTTCGAGTTCACTGATGGGTTTGGTTTCTGTGAACATGTGAGTGGCTGATCAGGCCAATTTGAGTTTTGAACTGTCTGTGGCACACTGAACAAGAGAGGCCGCTATGGGTTACTTGATTACCAGCGGACATGTTGCTGTTGTGAGATTTACGCTGCTGGCGCTTCTGCTCTGCCTCAGTAGTTCTCATCTGCTCATAGACTGTAGCTCCAGTATGGATGAGATTTTGCCAAGTAGAACAACCATGAGCAAGTTCTTCCCAAAACTCTGGGTCAATGTTGAAACCCCTCAAGGATAATTTGAGGGCATCTTTGAAACGTTTCCTCTGGCCTCCCTGAGAGCGCTTTCCCTCCTTTAGTTCACCATAAAAGATCTTCTTTGGCAGTCATTCATCTGACATTCTGGTGACATGGCCTGCCCATCTTATCTGTGATTTCATCAACAGAGTATGGATGCTTGAAATACCTACCCATATGAGACCTTCTCATAAACAAAGTAGGGAAATAGAACCTAGATGGAGCTATTATAAAGTGGGTGCATAACTGGTTGGGAAACCATTCCCAGAGAGTAGTTATCAGTAGTTATCAGTAGTTATCAGTTATCAGTAGTTATCAGTAGTGGAAGGGCATATTGAATGGGATCCCGCAGGGATCAGTTCTGGGTCTGGTTCTGTTCAACATCTTCATCAATGATTTAGATAATGGCATAGAGAGTGCACTTACAAAGTTTGTGAACAATACCAAGCTGGAACGGGTTGCAAGAGCTTTGGAGGACAGGATTAAAATTCAAAATGATCTGGACAAACTCGAGAAATGGTCTGAAGTAAATAGGATGAAATTCAATAAGGACAAATGCAAAGTACTCCACTTAGGAAGGAACAATCAGTTGCACACATACAAAAAGGGAACTGACTGCCTAGGAAGGAGTACTGCGGAAAGGGATCTGTGGGTCATAGTGGATCACAAGCTAAATATGAGTCAACAGTGTTTTGCAAAAAAAACCAAACATCATTCTGGGATGTATTAGCGAGAATGTTGCAAGCAAGCACCCCTCCCTACCCCCTGGGCTACCCCCTGGGCTACCCCCTGCCTGCACACAGCCGCTAGCGACCCCCTAATTCTTCTGCTCTACTCCACATTGATTAGGCCTCAACTGGAGTATTGTGTCCAGTTCTGAGTGCCACATTTCAGAAAAAATGTGGACAAATTGGAGAAAGTCCAGAGAAGAGCAACAAAAAATTATTAAAGGTCTAGAAAACGTGACTTATGAGGGAAGATTAAAAACATTGCAGCAAGAGTGGTTTAGGTTGGACATTAGGAAAAACTTCCTGTCAAGGTAGCTAAGCACTGAAATAAATTGCCTAGGAAGGCTGTGGAATCTCCATCATTGGAGATTTTTAAGAGCAGGTTAGACAAACACCTGCCAGGGATGGTCTAGATCAGTGGTTCTCAACCAGGGGTCTGCGGCCTCTGGGAGGCCTCGAGCCCTTTCAGGGGGGACGTGGGACCCCACGGCTGGAACCCAGAGCCTGAGCCTGGGTGCCCCCCTGCTGTGGGGCTGAAACCCCTAGCCCTGGTGCCCCCGCCGCAGGGCTGAAGCTGGGAGCCCTGGCGTGAAGCTGGGAGCCCAGGCGCCCCTCACTGCGGGGCTGAAACCCTGAGCCCCGGTGCCCCCCGCCGTAGGGCTTAAGCTGGGACCTGTGGAGTGGAAGCCCCGAGTGCTGGTTGCTCCCCATCCCCGCAGTGCCAGAACAGAGCAGTCCCGAGGGCAGCTCCACCCCACTTCCTCCTCTCCCTGCCCCCAAGGCCCCGCCCCGTGGCCAGGTTGGAGGCAGGAAGCTGGAGTCAGGCAGTGCTAGCAGCTGCTGCTCTGGGCTGGTACCATGGAGCAGGCAGCCGCATCGTTCTGTCTCCTCAGCTCACGCAGCTGGTAAGAGCTTCCCAGGCAGCTTTGTGCCCGGCAGAGCCCTTGGGGAGCAGTGACCACAGGGGAGCCCTCCTGGCACACAGCCCCTAGCTCCCCCCTTCCTGCACCCTGAGCTATCCCACTGCCCACAAACAGCCCTTAGCTACCCCCCTCCCTACCCCTTGGGCTACCCCCTGCCTGCACACAGCCCTAGCAACCCCCTACCTCCACCCTGAGTTACCCCCCGACCCACACACAGCCCTAGCTACTCCCTGTCCACACACAGCCCTAGCTACCCCCCTGCCCACACACAGCCCGTAGCTACCTCCTCCCTGTACCCTGGGTGGTTTTCAAACTTTTTGAGCTGAACCCCCACCACACACAACCCAGACAAGCTGGGTGGTCTGCTGAGGTGAGTGAGGCCGTGGAGGTGGCGCCGCCTCCTTGGACCCTGCTGTCAAGAACGAATACCCCCTAGGCAGTCATTTGAACTGTTAGGAACAAACACTCCTAGGCAGAAAATTTGAATTATAGTCTCAAGCCTGAGGCCCGTTTATTGAGCTTACACACACCTGTGCATAGGGGTAGCAGACCAAAATTAACTACCACGATTACAAGGTTACATGCCATTTTTAAAGCCTTAAACCGCAACCGCACACGCGTTACTGCCAAGCATTAGGGTGAGGGGTGCTTTTTTGAGTTGTCAGCAATCCTCCTTTGGACGTGCCAAGAGGGGTTGGGTGATTGGTACTGCCCTATAGAAACTTGTAATATGTCCTGGACACGTAGGCCCCGCATTCCATGACCGGAGGGGTCAGGGCCCATTATGGTATTTTGGGCCTAGTTAGACAACTAGTCTGGGTACACAGGGGGCCACAAAAGGGCAGTCGGCGGTTATACTGTTTATGCCATGAGCGAGAACATTAGCACTAATTCCGGTTACAAAAGACAGATTTTGCAGAAATATGTTCCAGCATAGGTTACAAGAATACTTTGTTCCATGCTTGTATATTAGAGCCAAACAATAATATTGGTTTATAATGAGTTAACATTTCCTGAATTATACGTGTTAGTAGGGTTTGGGCAAGGAGGTACGTAGTAGGACAAAGAAGGAGCATGATGCCCTTTAGTATGATCACTAGGACTATTGCTGTGCTAACTTGTTACAGGTTATTGGTCCTTATTGCTTTCTATTGTTGCCCTGCAATAGCAGGGGCAGGCACAGTGTTAGGAAAGGGAAGGGAAAAGGAAGGAAGGGGAGGCAATGGGGGGTGAATGGACAGGTACAAGGGGTGGGTGCCTACAGAAGTACCTATCTTTGATTAATGTACCTTAATTAATTTATACAGCAATAATTATAGATTGACTGTACTGTCTTGTAGCCTTAAAGCAGAAGCTATTACAGAAGCAGAAGTTTAAGCAGACGTTAGGCTGGACCATGGCCAAGGACGCTGTTACAAATATTCCAGTTCCTCTTCTTCCTGGCCTTCCCACTTCCCCCCCCCCCCCTCCGGGGCAGCGTTGCTTAGTATGGTTCTGGCTTCTGACCTGTTGGTTACAGGGTAGGCCCTGGTCAGAGCTTACAGAGGGGGGGTTGCTGTTACAAGGGTCATTAAGGCCTCCTACTGTTATAGGGGCCACAAAAGAGGGGGCCCCCATCTGATGCCATTTGGGCATCCGGCTGGGCCTTGGGGTAAGGAGGAGGACTAACCTTTTGGTGGGTATGGGCATACAGGGGCTTACCTAAAGGGGGCACAATTTAAAGGCAACAGCACTTATATGCCAAGCAACGATTTCATTATAAAAGCATTGATTACAGATAGGTTTCAGGATTAGTCTTAATAGCCTTTAGCATAGCAGACAGTACGAGCAAATTAATATAAGCAGATGCATTTTAAACCTTGAGCAATGCCTGTTACAAATAGTCCTCTCTGCTAGTTCCTCTTTCCTTCCCCCTCTCCCCCCCCCCCCATCCTCAAAGTGCAGCCCAGTCTGGTTCAGGCTTCCGGTCCGACAGTTTTGAGCCAGGCCAGGGTTTGTGGGGGATAGAAAAGAGGGGAGAAAGTAACTTGGAGGGGACAAAGAAGGGGGGCTGCTGGCCCCTTCCACCCCACAAAAATAGAAGCGAAAGTATGCCTATGCGTGAGGGCCCACCCCGGGCCCGGAGCCCCAAGTCNAAGCCCTGCTGGCCCCTTCCACCCCACAAAATAGAAGCGAAAGTATGCCTATGCGTGAGGGCCCACCCCGGGCCCGGAGCCCCAAGTCTCCCACCTCCCTGGCTGGGCCCTGGAATTTTTATAGCATGTTGATGGAGGCCTCAGAAAGAAAAAGGTTGAGAACCCCTGGTCTAGATAATACTTAGTCCTGCCATGAGTACAGGGGACTGGACTAGATAACCTCGCAAGGTCCCTTCCAGTCCTACGATTCTATGATTCTATATTTCATAGCTTCAGCTCATTAGCCATATCACCCTAACATTTTCTTTGGGTTTATTATTTATGTGACATTTTAAATCATTAAGAAAAAAAATTAAAACAACAAAAACATTCCCAGATAAAAACAATATTAAGATGGATATAAGGGTTGTGAGAACATATTAGTAACGTGGGTATAATACTTCAAAGGGACGCTAGACTTATCCCCCAAAAAGCTTGTTAAGGTATAGAATTGAACGCAAACAAATCTACTCTGTATTGACACCAAGAGGAAGATAAACTCAAATGTGTCTTATAAACATCAGTTTAATCTAATTTGGGACTACAAACATTAAAAGGGATTTATTATAATTTTATGGCTATTGCATGGTGTCATTTCTGGTCAGAGTTAAGGTTGTTTGGGTGCCCTAACTGTGCATTTATAATCCGCTGGTCAGTGACTGACCACTAGGTGACAGTAACGTTTAGATTTCTTTTAAATTTAACCTTGCCTTTCAATTTCCTCAATTTATAATGCTTATTTTGAGATAATTCCAAAATCCCTTTAATGCATTTTACCTTAAATTACTGAAACGTACTTTCAACATTGACTCCGTCTTAATGTGTTTTTGGTCTGGATTATAACTTGATCAAGGGACATGTGTGCAGTAGCCAGGCCCCATGACCCAGTTATAATTGTAGTACATATGGGGCTAAAGTGTACAATTTAAATCCCTAAGGGGGTGTCTGGGCTAAATATCCCATCAGGGTAGTTGCAGTTGTTGACAATGGGAATATGACTGAAGATTAGGGCAAGAGACACTGCACAGAGGTGAGCAGCATTACAGCTGGGGAATCACAGAAGAAGGGAAATCCTAGAGACCTATGTGTTCCGAACCCCACCAAAGCAGCAGTGCTGCTGTAGCACTGTAATGAAGATGCTCTACGCTGATGGGAGAGAGCTCTCCCATTGGTGTAGTTAATCCACCTCCCCAAGAGGCAGTAGCTATGTCGACGGGAGAAGCACCCCGAGCAACACAGCTATACCAATGTCTGTAGTGTAGACCAGACCTAAATCTGGAGTAGCTCCATTGAAATCAGTGAAGTTCCATCAGTGTAAGTGGGAAAAGAATCAGGCCCAACTGTTCTAATCTGGTAGTTTTACACCCACTTTTCACCGGCATAACACAAGGTGCAAAGCAGGAGAGAATCAGGGCTTGTCTACACTGGCAAGTTTCTGCACAGTAAAGCAGCTTTTTGTGCTCAAACTGCAGATGTGTACACACTGCCAAGCCACTTTGTGCGCAGAAACTAGGGTGACCAGACATCCCGATAAAATCGGGACTGTCCCAATATCGAGCAGTTTGTCCTGCGTCCCGACCGAAGCACAGTTGGGATGCCATTTGTCCTGATATTTTGTTTTGGGTGGTTTTTTTTTTTCTTTTCTTTTTGCGGCGGTGACAGGCAGGGGGAGCGCCTTTTGAATTGTTACACTCACCTGGCATGTCCAAGTCTCGGCGGCAGTTCGGCGGTGGGTCCTTCAGTAACTGATGGTCTTCGGCGGCATTTCGGCGGCGGGTACTTCTTTCTTTGGCGGCAGGGTTTATTACCCACCGCCGAAATGCCGCTGAAGACCGTCAGCGACTGAAGGACCCTCCACAGAAGTACCGCCAAAAACCCGGACGTGTGAGTGTAAGAACTGAAAAGGCGCTCCCCCTGCATCGGTCCCGATATTTTCGAGTTCTCATCTGGTCACCCTAGCAGAAACTCCTCAGCTGCAGCGCTGCAAAAAAAACCAGGAGTGACAGCAGAACAGGGTAAGGCTGGCTCCCAGAGTTGAGGATTGGAGTGACCTAGCAGATCACCGGTCCAGATAACACCAGGGGAACGTCACAGATACCGACCTCCTTTGTAACATACTTTGAGATCTACTGAGGAAAAGTAACAGAAAACC
Organism: Platysternon megacephalum; assembly: GCA_003942145.1. NCBI lineage: Eukaryota > Metazoa > Chordata > Testudines > Platysternidae > Platysternon > Platysternon megacephalum. The sequence continues at coordinate 81,206 of QXTE01000289.1, read as the reverse complement.
TAGGGATTGATCATTATTATTATGAGATATGCTGCCTTTTACATTTTAAAAACACTTTTAATTAACATTTTTCATGATGAATGAGGCACCTCAACAAACAAGTAAAGACACTGTCACCGCATCAAACAGCCTCCGATCTACATTTAAGGTGATATAACAATCCAGGGTCTTAGACAAAATGGGGGGGGGGGGAGAGCGAGGAAGAGAAGAATAATAGGACAGATTTTTAAAGGTATTTAAAGATGCAGATAGGCATGTAGTGGGATTTTCAATGTGCCTAGGTCCCTAACTCCAATAGGTGTTAGGCACCTAGGCTTTTTTGAAACACCAGGACCACAAAGCTGAATCTGAAATTCTTAGGTACAGAATTACAAAACTCTGGATAAAACAGAAACAGCAAGAAGCATGAGGGACACTGTACATTTACTTTGTAAGAAAGTTTACATAACCATTTTGTGACATTTTACGCATCCAAGAAATCCATTTATTCTACATCATTCTTTTTAGATCTCCTTGTCAGAGTCCTCAAGGAGGCTGGCCAGCTTCATTTCCTTCAGCAGTCTCATTGCTGAACTGAGGTCCCCAATAAGTGAGATTTCTCTTTACAAATGAAAAGATGGTTTGCTGGGTCTAGGACTGTGCTTTAGAGCCCTCTCTGATCAGTGATTGCTTTACCTGTGTTATCATCTTTCTCCTCAGCTGGGCTGAAGCACAAACAAGGAAATATTTGTGTTGCAGTCATTTCTTAGGTCTCATTATGGTCAATGTCCTGTCCACTCACTCAAGTCTGCTACAATTGCTATCACAAGTCCTTCCCCCGGACCCTACCAGCTTTCCGTAGGAATTATCACTCTTTTCCATGTAGGGATGACTGCTCTCTTTATTAGTATCCAGCTGGTAATGAAGTTGTGCATTCATGAACCCTCCCACAATGGCTTTGTTTTCTCTGCTGCTACCGCGATCCTGAATTTCAAAATGTTCAGATATTTTGGACTACAGGCCAGTGATCCACATGTGAAGAAAGTCCATAGATTTACACATCAAGCTGTGTTCTATGGAGAAAGTGTGCTGGACTGAGGCAGACCCACACTACAGAGCCAGTTCCTGAGTAACCTGCACTCTGATGCGGAAATGGAGATTGAATCTGTGTGGGCACATTCTTCATGACCTGATAGGTGTACAGGAAATCTGAAAAACCATAAGAAAATAGGAATTAAGGTAGAAATTCTGAAATAAACAATCAGTGCTTCATTGCTTATGTCATTTAAAACTGGAGCCGACAAAGCCCCAGAGAACACATTTTAGGGAACCATTTGACATTCGTCTGATTCAGGAGGAACAAACTTGTTGCTTTGTCCATCTCTCTGTGGGTCAGTCAGAACAGGAGTAGCCTAAGGCTGACTCACCACTCTGTGCACTCTGTAAGCCTCCCTGCATGGGCTCAAATGGGAGATACTGTAATAGACTGGGTGGTCAACCAGTTAACAAGGGGATTCAGCTCGTCAGCTGGGGCAGTTAAAATGGAGATAGGACGGGACAGGAGGAGGCTGGAAGGAAGAGCAAAGAAGCCCAGGAGCTCAGAAAGGTGAGCTCACCCCCCTCCTCTCATCCTGTGCCTAGGGAGTAAGTAGAAGCTTGGGCAAAGCCTTATGCTATGGAGACCATGAACGTGTATAAGACATTATAAATAAAGCACATGGTGTTGGACTTAGAAAGGAGTGTGTAGGGGCTGTTTGTAAAGCAAAACACAACGGGAGATGGAGCCTACCATGTGACACTCTTGTAGATGGAAAACTCCCATTATTGCCTAGTGTGACACCCTTTCTAAAGAAGGTTACTTTAGTCACAACTGGATGCTAGGTTACCGGAGCTGCTTGTGTGTTTGGAATGTGCAAGGCAGTTCAAAATCTAAAATGGTATTTCAATATGAAAGAATGGCCCAGACCATCTCCATGGATGGAGAGGACAAAATCCCAGCAAAATCCTTGTGAGGAATCCACAGAAATGGGAAGTCCCACCTGTAGCATAGGTCTCCTGATTTTCCGACTTCAGAGAAGCCTCCTCTGCTAGGTCTTTGAGGGGTAGAGGTGGAGGTGGCCACCAACTTGGTGGAGAAAATCATCTAAATTAATGTTGCCTCAGGCATTTCCCCAGTTCACATTGGAAACCAATCTTTAGTGGGGCTTCTGGGGACATCTGCTAGTGCTGGAGCCCTTATCAATATAGCGCTATACTAGGAGAGCTATTAAAAGAGTACAGGATCTCTGGATCCTAGACGATTCACATACAGGGTAATCATGGAGTTTAATCTATTGCATAGGTAATTCCTGTTTAGAGAACAATCTTACCCACTAAAATTACTACTGTCAATTTCTCCTCACATAAAGTGTATTGTAGTCATGACTGTAGCAGCATCATGTGCATATAGTCAAATAAAAGGCAGGCAACAAGATTAAATGAAACAGATTGATCCAGAGCTGATCTCATTTAAGCTGGTGTAAATCTGAAGCAACTCCATTGCAGTCAATGAAGTACTTTCAGATCAGCTTTGACGTAACAGAGTAGAAAGTGGGCCAGTATCTTGACTTTACTGTTCCATACACACAGCAACAATTTCAATATCTAATTCTTCTCTCCTCCTTCTCTAACTAACTAAAAAGAAGCTGAGCTCTCTCCTAATTAACAAAGGAAAATAATAGTTCAGGGGGACAATAGCCCCAGCTTCTGTGAAGGACAACAGCATTAGGCCTGGTCTACACATGTTTTTTGTACTGGTACAATTAGTTCAGTTAGGGGCGTGATATTTTTACTGAAATAGCTATGCCAATATAGCCTTCCTAGTGTAGAAAGGTGATTTTTACTAGTATAGCTTATTCCTCTTCCCCAAGTACATTTATACCAGTGTCCACACTCGGGGGGGGGGGTGGGGGGGGGGTTCCACTTTAGATGGTAAAGGTAAAGCAGAACAACTTTTGTGTGTAGACAAGCCCTTAATTTCTCACTTTCCTTACTCTCCTCTTATATAGCATATATGAAAGACAACTCACAGACTTGTATTAAGTGTCTCTCCATTCACCCAGTAGAATGTGGCTCCTTTCTTGCGCAGCCCAATCCAAGAGTCTCTTGTGCGCATTCGATTCATTATGAAATTCTAGACAAAACATACATCACAATGAATTTCCACACTGAGAAGTGCATCTTTTCTGAATCCATTCAGTATGGAAGAGTTTCTGTTCTGAAAATGGGTTCCTGCCTTTGTTTTACAGACAGATACCGGGGGTCTGATTCTCCCCAGCCCTGCACCTTGTGTTGTCATTTTTGCCTGACCAAATGGGTGTAAAATGACACCATTCTGAATAGGGAGGGTTTTACCCCATCTTTGCACAGATCTAAATAGCCACACAAGATACAAGGCAGTGGACAATCAAGCCCAATGTGTTTTCTTGATTAGTTCGCTACTGCTCTATTGCTAAATTTCATTGCAAGAAACAACTCTAAAAGCACAGAGAGGTCACTACCTATAGTCAATGGAGGATGAGCCAGTCAGCCATGTTGTTGGACAGACAGAGCCTTGGTCACTGATCAGAGTAGACCAAAATACAACTTCAGCCAGTCAGAAAGAAACCGCTACAATGACACTGGTATATCCTCACCCCACCTCACCTCATGCTCCGCTACCCCTGGAGTTGCAAAAGTACATAGTTCATTAATATCATCAGCTGTGTATCATGGATAACAGATAATATAATGCTCTGAAGGATAGCAAAATATTTCAGCGCAATGACTTCACTCAACTAATAGTGATGAGGGGTGAGATTAGGAGAAATCTAAGTAAATACATATCTAGATTAAGAGATTACAGTGTTTAAATACACTGGACCTGATTCACCATTGTCATGCTGGAGTTTTATGCCAGGGTAACTCCACTGATTTCAGTAGAGTTAAACCATCATAAAAGTTGAGAAATACAGAACAAATATCTTAGTGACAAGCAGCTCTGTCACATGCTATGTTGGATTCCAGCATATTCTGATATTCCAGGGTGTATGTGTGTGGGGGGAGGGGGAAGAAGGGGGAAGAGTGATAAAATTACAGGAATCATTGGGGTGAGAGAAGGGATGCTGTATCAGAAGGATGGAAACCTTACCATTTCTTGCTGGCTTTCAATCACAGCAAGAGAAGCCCCGTGTGCAGAGCAGAAGCTCTGACTGGAGTCCCAGTCTGCTTGATCTTCTGAGAGGTAATAACATTTCTTTCTGTAGTATAGCCAGTCATCTTGGCACGGCTCCGGGGAGGCAATCTGGGAGGACCTTTATTTGAAATGAAGTGAATATTACTATCCTAGTACATAGCAAATACATAGGACTGTGTGTTTTATTCACTATTCCCTAAGAACTCCACTGCAAGCTGGTCCTAAATTCTGTGGCAAGGCACTTTGGTGTCTGTGATACTGCTACAACAACCTGGAAATTCTGCTGCAACTTCTAGTATATTAAAAAATGGAAGTTTGTACTGAATTAAAGATTAAACTGAACAATGCAACACAATATGTTCTGTTAATTATTTAAAATATTAAATTCAATTTATTTTACTTTCTCCCTAAATTATCAATTGAAAATGGGCTGTAAAAAATACACAGCTAAAAGTTGGCAGGACATGGGAGGGCAGACAGCTGAGTGCAAAATGTTTGGGGCTTTGGGGCATGGGAAGGGGTTTGAGATTGTGAGATAAACACATTGAGTAAAATGTTCAAATTGACTTTGGCACTTACAGTGATCTTTTCAAAATCACCTAAACAGGTTAGGTGCCTAACTCCCATTAAAATCACTTTTAAAAGACCCCACTATTAAAAGGCTAAGTCCCACTGACTTTCAGTGAGGTTTAAACTAGTGTAAATGGTGGATTCTCTGTAACTTGAAGTCTTTAAATCATGATTTGATGATAACAGTAACTTGGCCAAAGGTTAGGGGTCTATTACAGAAGTGGGTGGGTGAGGTTCTGTGGCCTGCAATGTGCAGGAGGTCACACTAGATTGTCATGATGATCCCTTCTGACCTGAAGTCTATGTTAAAAGAACATTATTTAGGTTGCAAAAGGAAAGCACTCAAAAGCTAGAAAATGCCAGAACTTAGGTGGCCTTTGTAACCTTAATTTGACCCTCTTGTGCATATGCATTATGATACAGTTTTTAATTACACGATCACATACTATTTTTTTTACAGGTCCCTGTTTCCTTCAGTGCAACGGATGGATAATGGTCAGAGAACGAATCAGGGTTGTGTAGTAAATTAGGCTGCATGTAGGATTCATGCCTCACTTGCTCTAGAAGTTAGAAAATGTGTGGAGAGGATGGTATTATAGGTAAAGTAGGTGAATGACAAACAGGGAAACTCATTTCTATCTTTGGCTCTGCCATGGGATTCTTATGTGATGCTGAACAAGGCACTTAAACCAAAAATTCTGCAGGTGGCTATTAATGACATGTTTCTCATTTTCTGGGTACCCAACCAAGACACCTGAGGTCTGATTTGCAGAAGTGCTGAGCACCCATAACTGCAATTAAAGTCAGTGGATGCTTGACAGTAAAGCAGCATGGTCTGAAGGAATGAAAACAAGGCTGGGAGTGAAGTGGTCCTAAATTCTAAGTCTGGTTCTGCCACTGATAGTCTGTGTGGTCTCAGGCAAGTCTGTCTCAATTCCCCCATCTGTAAAATGGAGATAATAATGCCCTCCTACCTCATTGTAGAGAGAATTTTTTCAATGTTTGTGAGGTCCTCAGATAGTACAATGACAAGTGCTCAACTACAGACTACAGGCCTGATTCACTGGTATCCTTGGTGATTTGCACTGATACAGTAACTCAAAGCAGACATAAACCTAGTTTGACACAAAATGGTGAATCTGACTCTCTGCTCTTAGCTTCTCTGGCTGAAGCTAAGAAATCTTCCAAACTGGAACCAAGTGTAACCAATACAGTGCTGTCTTCCTAAGTCTGTTGACAGACAGCTACAGTGCCTCTGCTGCTCCTCAGACCTTTGCCAAGCTGAAGTACAGCAACAACTGACCGGCCTGATCAGTTTACACAGTTTTTATTCAAAGACATGAGGGCAGCAGTGGATGAACCAGGTCAATTTCACTCTGCAGATGCCTGTGAAAGCTCTAAGCAGCCGAGTGAAGCACTGTATCTCAAAATAGCACCCTGGTACCCTCACATTTGCCACGGTTATATGAATATGATTTGTTTTGTGATAAGTATGCCTTGTGAAGTATTATTTGAAAAGTCATGATCTGTTTACTAGCCTGTTGAATTGTATGTATTACCATTGTATGTGAAGTTATGAAGTTTTGCTATATGTTTATTACTGAAATATGTTGTGAGTTTGAGAAACACCCACAGCTAGTTTTTCAGTGGCAACAAAGGAGCAACTAACAACCACAAGACGGATTTTCATCAGGACTAGCCAGCAATGTGTTGATGGCCCATTAATGAGAATCTGCTCTCCCAGTGGGCCCCTCCTGAAGACTCCTCAAAGAGAACATAGGCAATGAATAACCCCTGACTCAGCAAGGCACATCAGGATATGTGATTCAAGACTCCATGTTTGAGCCAGTACTTTTCCAGGCACCTGGAGGACAGTATAAACTCAGGGACAATGACATCACCAGACCACCTCTCTCCTCTCCCATCTCAACACCTGGAAGCAAGGTCATTTGGAAGAAAAAGGAAGCCTCCTAGAACTTGGGAGAAGGGATGGTCCTAACTAGGCTTTCTAGTTAGTGTGAACTGTGAACTGTATTCTGCCTGCAACATCCAGTAAGGTGAGAAAAACTGTTTGATTCAAATCTTGCTTAGTCTAATAAAGTTTAGGATTTTACCTTTTATTTCTTATGTAACCAACTCTGACCTCTACACCTAATACTGATAATCACTTAAAATCTATCTGTCTGTAGTTAATAAACTTGTTTAATGTTTTATCTCAACCAGTGTATTTTTGATTGAAGTGCTTATGGAATCTCAGCTCAGGTTAACAAGGGCTGGTGCATATTAATGTTCTTTGATAAAATGACGGACTTATGAGCTTGTACTGTCCAAGGAAGCCTTGAGCAGTGTAAGATGATACATTACTGGGGTGCAAGGCTGCGGGGATTTACTGGTGTCTTCCTGTGGATAGTTTATGAGAGGCTGTGAGAGCCTGCATGTAACTTTGGGTGTGCCTTCGCATGCTAACGGCTGTGTGAGAACAAAGCCTGAAGGGCCTGGTTGTCACTAGCAGAGCAGTGTGAGAGGTATCCTGAGCCAGAGAGTTAAAGGGGGCACAGCAGTCCCACAGTCCATGTTGTACCACGGGGGGGGTGTCACAGTGATGCAGTGAGCAGGGTGAAACACACAGCTTGTTGCTCTGGGCAAGATTTGCACTACATACGCTGGTGTAGAGATTTTAAGTGTGTTGACTGAATACAGTCAAGAAAGGGTTACACGTTTGGGCTACTGTCTGAGAGGACCCAAAAACAGAAGCCTGGGGGAAAGGTAAAGACACCCTTCTCCTCCATCAGAGCAGCCAGTAGGTTGGGGGGGAGAGGGGGATAAATAGTAGATCTCTCCCATCCTCATAGCAGCCAGAAGGCTCTGAGGTGTGAAGAAGGAAAGGAAAGAGATATTGCTTTGCCTTTCCAACATCAGTTTGTCTTAAATGCACTTACGCGAGCTAAACCAGATCAAGAGGACAATTGCAGAAACAGCAATCAAAATTCCAGCAACCCGTCTCCAGAGGCCTGGAAAGGAGAGAGGTGAGACGCTTCAGTGAGTTAAACATGTATAGAACTGAAGGGTTTAGAGACTTGGTCATTAAAAAGAAAATCAAACATGGATTCAAACTACATCCATATTTAGGCACCTAAATAAGTGACCTGATTTTCAGAGGTGCTGAGCATCTACAACTTCCATAGAAGTCAATGGGAACTGCCGATGCTTGGTACCTCTGAAAAGAAGGCCTAAATATGGATGTAGGTGTCTAACTTTAGGCACTCAAAATGTGAAGTGTTTGCCTCTGTGAATGTGTGGTTTCCTTCAGATCTGTTAGCTAGAGAATGACTCATTGATAGAGTACCTCTCCTCTTAGAAGGATGGACAACTGAGATGCTAGAGGCAAGGTCTCCCCTACCTCAGTCCACTCACTACAACACACATCCCTCTAACATCACAAAGAGTGGAATCCATGTTATATTGAAGGATAATTAGTAGGGCTGTCAAGTGATTAAAAAAATTAATCATGATTAATCACGCAATTAATTGTACTGTTAAACAATGACAGAATACCATTTATTTAAATATTTTGGGATGTTTTCTACATTTTCAAATATATTGATTTCAATTACAGTACAGAATACAAAGTGTACACTGCTCACTTTATATTTATGTTTGATTACAAGTATTTGCACTGTAAAAAAACAAAATAAATAGTATTTTTCAATTCACCTAAAACAAGTACTGTAGTACAATCTCTTTATCATTAAAGTTGAACTTATAAATGTAGAATTATGTACAAAAAACCCTGCATTCAAAAATAAAACAATGTAAAATTTTAGAGTCTGAAAGTCCACTCAGTCCTACTTCTTGTTCATCCAATTGCTCAGACAAACAAGTTTGTTTACATACGCAGGAGATAATACTGCTTGCTTCTTGTTTACGTCACCTGAAAGTGAGAACAGACGTTCTCATGGCACTGTTGTAGCCGGCGTTGCAAGATATTTACGTGCCAGATGTGCTAAAGATTCATATGTGCCTTCATGCTTCAACCACCATTCCAGGGGACATGCGTCCATGCTGATGATGAGTTCTGCTCAATAACAATCCAAAGTAGTGCGGACCGACGCATGTTCATTTTCATTACCTGAGCCAGATGCCACCAGCAGAAGGCTGATTTTCTTTTTCGGTGGTATGGGTTCTGTAGTTTCCGCATAGGAGAGTTGCTCTTTTAAGACTTCTGAAAGCATGCTCTACACCTCATCCCTCAGATTTTGGAAGGCACTTCAGATTCTTAAACCTTGGGTTGAGTGCTATAGCTATCTTTAGAAATCTCAAATTGGTACCTTCTTTGCATTTTGTGAACTCTGCAGTTAAAGTGTTCTTAAACAGAGCAGGGGACCTACAATTCTCCCCCAAGGAGTTCAGTCACAAATTTAATTAACGCATTATTTTTTTAACAAGCGTCATCAGCATGTAAGCATGTCCTCTGGAATGGTGGCCGAAGCATGAAGGGGAATACGAATGTTTAGCATATCTGGCATGTAAATACCTTGCAATGCCAGCTACAAAAGTGCCATGCAAATGACTGTTCTCACTTTCTGGTGTCAAGTATCAGAGGGGTAGCTGTGTTAGTCTGGACCTGTAAAAGCAGCAAAGAATCCTGTGGCACCTTATAGACTAACAGAGGTTTTGCAGCATGAGCTTTCGTGGGTGAATACCCACTTCTCGGTGACATTGTAAATAAGAAGAGGGCAGCATTATCGCCTGTAAATGTAAACAAACTTGTTTGTCTTAGCGATTGGCTGAACAAAAAGTAGGACTGAGTGGATTGTAGTCTCTGAAGTTTTACATTGTTTTGTTTTGGAGTGCAGTTCTGTAACAAAAAAAAATCTACATTTGTAAGTTGCACTTTCACGACAAAGAGATTGCACTACAGTACTTGTATGAGGTGAATTGAAAAATAGTATTTCTTTTGTTTATCACTTTTACAGTGCAAATATTTGTAATAAAAATAATATACACTTTGATTTCAATTATAACACAGAATACAATATATATGAAAATGTATAAAAACATCCAAAATATTTAATAAATTTCAATTGGTATTATATTGTTTAACAGTGTGATTAAAACTGCGATTAATCGCAATTCATTTTTTGAATAGCCATTCATTTTTTTGAGTTAATCGCGTGAGTTAACTGCGATTAATAGACAGCCCTAATAACTAGTGTATATGTGGCATGACGAGAAAGAGGGGAGAGAAATGGAGAGGTGAGGGCTGAAGATAGTACAGTGACAATCTTGGGGCAAAGGGATGAGCGACAACAGGATTGGGAATTAATGAAAAGATTGAACCTCTAGCTCATAAATGACACCTGGTGGGCTGACAAACACTACTGTGAGGCCAGGGAATAAAAGAGATGAGGACTTAATAATTCAGAATCAACACCTGTACCTGTGTGTAGTGACTAGAGCTGGGAGCGTATTTTTTTATTAATGGTAAATTCACCAAAAAATGCACTATTCAGGACACCAAAACTATTTGTGAAATTCAGGTTAAATTTGGCAAATAGTTTTATCTGGGACAATAAAATTGGATTTTTTTTTCCCCAAAAAACCATCAAAACATTTCATTTCAAAATGAAACATTTCATCTTTCCATTTCAAAATGGTGTTTCATTTCTAAATTTAGCTATATTTTTTTAAAGAACGAAAAACACCACAAAACAACCTGACATGTTTAAAAATGTTTTGGGTCAAAACAAAATGTTTTGTTCAACCTCAAACACCTCCAGTGTTTCCGTTTTGGTGCAGGGGGAGGTAATTCAATTTTACTGAAAACAAATTTTATTTGGATTTTTCAGTTCGATTCCCCAAACCTAAAACCCAATTATTCCCAGCTCTAGCAGTGACTTCAAAAGCCTTTATTTCTTTACAGAGCGTGTGTATCCAGGAATCCCCTCCCTCACAGATGGCCTGTGAGGTGACCCTGTTCTCACAGCGCCTGCCTCTTTCTCTCCCCACACAATCTTCTCCTGCCCCTCACTCCTCTCCTATCTCTTTCAGTCCAGCTGTGCTGAAGTGTAAGGAGTTGTCTTGCACATTACAGTATTAATAAAGTATTGCTTGTTACAGGGAAAGAACAAGGAGAGCAGGCTAGGGCAGAGGAGGAAATAGCAAGGGGTGAAGGGGAGAGGGAGAGGAGGAAGGCAGAAGAAGGCAGTGAGTGGAGGGGAAAGGAGAGACAGGGGTGTGGAGGAGAGCGAGGGGCTGTAGGGGGAGCAGAGGGCTTGAAGGAAGATTGGCTGGAGTCGCAGAGAGGGTGGAAGGGCAAACTGGGGAGAAGGGACGATGAGGGGCTCTACGAGGAGGCAGCATGTCACACAAACACCAGCCATAGACCTTCCTCCTCCCCCCTCTTACCCCATGTGGCCTGTCTCCAGCTGGCCTTTAGGGTCCCGGCGCCCCGCCCTGGCCCCAGGAGCTGCTCCGCTTCCCCTCCTGCGCTTTGTCCCGGCTCCGGATCGCGGTCCCTGGTATCCATCAGCACCAGGCAGTGCCGTGCTGAGCCCCGTTTCCTGGAGGGAGGCGCAGGCCAAGCGCCGCCCAGGGCTAGCTGGGCCCCAGACAGGAGGGAGGCTACATCCCTCAGGTCTGACTCTGACTTGGAACGACGGTGGCGACCGCGCCTCCTCCTCAGCTGCGGCCTCTCCCCGCGGGGCGGAGGCCGGTGGGACCATTCGCTCCCGATCTGCCCTGCGAGGCTCTGCATCCCCCCGCCGGCGAAGCGCCCCCGCCACCGAGCAGCTCCCCGGGACCCAGCTCTCTCGCCTACTTTCACTTTCGCCTTTCCTGCGAGCGCCCTGGTGCGCAAGTGAAAGTGGGGAGCCGAATACTTGAGGAAGCACGACTACTCCTCGTCCGCTTCCCCGCTGGGATGAAGCCTGCAGGGACCCAGAGGGAAGGAGAAAAGGGGATTCCTCGGTCTACGCCAGGAGCAACTGGGGAACAAGAGAAGCGAGAGCTGCTAACAACCACCCCGGCGACCCCCGAAGATCGCAGATCGCCGTGCACCCAGGGGGCACCCAGTTCGCCCCAAGTTCGCAGGGAGCTGTTCAGTCGGATGAAGGAAACTGTGTCCGGTAAGAGATTTTACTCCAGGAGACTGGAGCTGGTGCGATCTGAATGGTCCCAACCCTCTTGCTCCCCACTCCTCTCCGCTGCAGTACGGGCTTAGAAACATTTGAGGGGGAAGGGTGCCCACCTTCGGGGGTGGGGAAATTTTGGATGGGGGGAAGGGTAAGAGAAGAGAAAAGGAGTCCCAGATTTGAGTTCTATGTGGTACTAGATCAGCCTGTGAATCCCTTTCACTAAAATGTCCTCTCGCAAACCCCCTCCTAAAAATGAATATTTCCAGGGATTTTCTCCTTTACCTGAGTATAAATTATAAAAACAGTGATCTTGGAAATATAAAATTTGTTTTTATGACATGCTTATTACACACTATTTATTATTATTAATCATGACAGTATTTTTATTACATTATGAAAACAGCAACACTCTTCCAAGATCTCACTTTTGTAGCTTGTATCACTTTGAATAAGCCTGTTATAAGACAAGGCTCCAATGTTTCATCAAGGAGTATCAGCTGTGAAACAGCATGAAAGTATTTAAGAAGCCAGCTCAAAGAGTTCCTCCTACACAAGCATTCAGGTCTCGAGCAGTCCAGGCAAACAACGCACATTACAACAAAGCTTAAACTTGTTCTCCATAATAATTTTAAAAACAATACTAGCTGCCTATTTAATTTTAAAAACAGCAAAAAAATATCCAGCTCCCTTTTCCATTTCTTATAAGGAGTCTTGAAGTTTAAATCTTCTCAGTGTGGTAGATATGCTTGCTTTGATCTGCTTAGCTCTTGGAAGTCCAGGGGCTCCAGGCTGCTGGCCCCATGCTGCAACAGGCTCCCTAGGATTCCCCATTAGGGAATTTTTTCCCGAGAACCCCCTGTAACATTTCGCGAACCCCCAGGGGTTCACAAACCCCAGTTTGGGAACCACTGTACTAGAGAGATGCCAAGATCGGATGGGAGGGGTGGAAGGGGAGGTGTCTGAGTTTGCTGCACGCGCTAGTTGCACGTGAAGGACACAATTGTTTTTTGCCCAGAGTACAGGCCTGCGCACACACGCACACATTTTGACTTTAGAATGGACACAGTCTCTCATACAAAATCCAGTGATGGGGCTCGTCACCCCAACAATTGATTCGCTTTCAAGATGTGCAGCCAGGCCTCCTGCTTCAAATTCTGTCATTTGAATTTTGAAATATTATGGGGGGGGTTTCAGGAACAAAGTATAAATCTTGTCAGCCAAGTGTATCTTAATAAATTTGTAATTTATAAATTCTGCAATTAAGAGAATGTGTTTTTATTTAAGTGGAAAAACAAAACAATAGATTCCTCACTCTTTCACACCCTTTCAAGAGTACCTCTTTATGCAGGGATTATCACAGGTTTAAATATATGGGGCATTAGGAAAGCATAAAGACATTGCTTATTTAAAGGGACACTGCCAATTTAAAAATCAGACTTCTGTTTGAAAATGTTTCCTACTATAACTACAAGTAACATTCAAGATTATTGTAACTAAAAGAGATTATAGAAAGAATATTCATTTACTTTCTATTTGCCAGCACATTGGCCCAGATCCTGAAAGGTATTTAGGTGCCTGACTCCCACTGAAATACTTCTGAGGATCTGGGGTCTTGTGCTGAGTCAGATTCTCTACTTTCCCTGTACAGGAAGGCCAAAAAATCAGAAGAGGTTAGGGAATGTCTCAGTCTGAGAGTGCCCTCTATGAAAGTTGCGCTTCACAAACTGGCCCCAAAATCGATGGGAAATGTGATTGCTGTTTATTTGTTTCCCCATTGTTTGTGTGGGTCTTTCATACAACAACAGGGGTGAAACAAACATTTTTGAAACTAGAAAAATGTGATTATAAAACCACAGCGATTGGTAGGGGTATTTAGGAACAGGTATAGAGGGGGTATTTAGGAACAGGTATAGGTATAGAGTTTGAGGCTCCTTTTAACTAAAATATATATTTTAAATTGATTAGATTTCAAGTGGACATGCCCTTTTAAATCCAAGTCACTACTGTCCTTGGTTTGGCCTGGAATCCTCTATATCCCTTTGCCCCCTCATATGAGATTCTAACTCTTCCCTGTCTCACGCCCCATGCCCCCCAACCCCACTCAAGTACCTCATCTTGTCTTGCTGCATTCACTAATATAACATGATTACAGGTATTCACATGTGGCTGACTTGTTGACACAACTGGGCAGTTTCTGATTTCACTCAGGAGTTGTGTATGCTTGAAAATTAACACTGATTAAGATAGGGTGTGAATTTAAAGCACAGTAGCTGTTCCTGAATTACTCCACGTGTGACCACAATTATTCCACAAGAAAAGTGCTTTCTTCATGTTTAGCATACATAACCCATTTGCAAACAGTAACAGTGTCCACACGTGAAGTTAACCAGGAACAAAATTAATCAGGAATACTGTAATTCTGTGTGTAGAATAGCCCTGTTACACTGATGTAAAACTGGAGCAACCACTTCTTTAACTTCAGTGGAGTTGCTCAGGATTACATTGGTGTAACTGAGATTAGAAATTGTCCCAGCGTTGTCTGAGGACTCCTTTATCTGGCTCTGTGGTGCACAGCCTAATTCCAGCCAGTAATCCTAAACCTGAAATTGCTACACACATGTTAAAGCCTTTAATGATCTTCACCTTTTCAGGCCTTTTCTCATGCCAGAATCGCATCGCTGGAACTGTTTCTGTTGCTGTTGTGATTTTGGTTTTGGTCCTGGTAATTTTCCTGAGTAAGTATTTGTATTGTTTTTTACCATTTGAAATACATTTCATCTCACTACCATGCTCTAGGACTTCAGTGGTCAAATGCAATAATACTTGTATTCAACAATTCTGGAAATGCTGGGGCCTAAAGCCAGAACTCCCATTGTTGGAGGCAACATTGCACCTTATTATGTCAGGCATCTTTACAGCAATGTGATGCTGCTATTGAGGCGGAATAACTTCGATATAGAATCTTAAAAAAGAATGAAGTCTGCTATTCCAAAACTGTTTAATTCCCCCCACAAATTAATAAAATCCAGAGGATTTAGCAGTAAAATTGCCTTTTTATTCTCATAGACTTTAAGGTCAGAAGGGACCATTATGATCACCTAGTCTGACCTCCCGCATGATGCAGGCCACAAAAGCTGACCCACCCACTCCTGGAATAACTCAACCTTTTGTGCCCCTTTCCCACAAACATTCTGTAGCGTCACTTGCTATTTTTCTGTATTTTATTTTTTAGTATCGCTCATTAAACATTTGTTAAGGGTGAAATGCAGCCCTGCATATCCTTAACAGAGCTGTCAGAAATTTTCTGATGAAAATAAGTTTATCTTCAGGACATAACTTTTTTCAAAATTGCAAGAATGTTTGCAGAAAAGGATTCCCCTTTTTCAGCCAGCTCTAGCCCTTAACTCATTGGAGACCAGGAAGAATCCCATTTTCCTACCCCACACCAACCTGCCATTGGATCGGGGTGTGCAATAATTTTCACAGGGGGGCCACTCCACAAATTTTGGTAAATTGTAACAGGCCGCACATTTCTACTATATTAAAGGAGGGGGTGCGGGGTCTGGGTGGGAGTTTGGGTGCAGGAGGGGGCTCTGGGCTGGGGCAGGGGATTGGGGTTCAAGAGGGGGTGCAGTGTCAGGGAGCTAGTTTGGGTGCGGGGGGGGGGGTGCAAGGTGCACGCTCTGGCCAGGAGGCGCTTACCACAGGCGGCTCCCGGCTGTCGGCGCAGCAGGGCTCAGGCAGGCTGCCTACATGCCATGGCCCCACACTGCTCCTGGAAGTGGCTGCGGCTGGCTGCTGCAGGCATGTCTGCACGCCCCTTGCGGGGAGGAGAGCAGCGGGTCTCCGTGCGCTGCCTGCACCCGCAAGCACCGCCCCCGGGATCTGTGAGGACGGTGCTGGGGACGGGGGCAGCGCAGGGAGACCCACTGCCCCCCTCCCCACAAGGGGCGTGCAGAGACATGCCAGCAGCAGCCACCCTGCGGGCCGGACAGAAATGTTAGATGGGCTGGATCTGGCCCGTGTGCCGTATTTTGCCCACCCCTGCATTGGATTCATATAAGTTCAAAACTAGCATGTCTGGCTGACTCCCTGTAGCCCTTTGTATGGTGGCCTGCCTTGTTACATGGGGACTTCCAGCATCTCTGCTTTGACCATACCTTCCCTCCACCCACAGCAGCAATGAGGAGCTGGCATGTGATGCAATGGTTGAGTCCTCTGCAACTGCATAAATCTCACCTTAAAATCATGTTAACAAGGTGTTTTTCTTAATAGACGTTACAATGAAGTGAATGGAGATGGCACGTGTATGGTCAAGGTTTTTTTCTCCTTTATCAAGTTTTGTTACTAAAAACATTCACAATACCTCAGAGGGGGAGAGAGAACTTGTGCTGAGGGAGCGGCCTGCTAGGAGTAGGTATGGAATGGTCACAGGATGACCTGTCAAGGAGTTGCCATGTAGAATGAGGACAGAGGATGGTTGGATGTTTAGAGAGGGTAGTGGATGGAGAGGCTGAATGGTGACTGACGATGGGGTTGGGAGTTTGAATATAGGGGCACTCTACCCTGGAAGAGGATTTCAGTGGGTTAAGGGAGTTTTATACATATTATCAAATACATTTTGTAACAAGATGTGCATAACTCTAGGTAAACCCTCTGTAGACACAGTTCTATGAGTATGAAAGTACTTACAGCAGTATAGTTCATGCCTGTTCCCCTGCCCAGTATAAGCTATACTGGCATAAGCACTGTCATACTGATATAACTGCATCTACACGAAGGCTTTTACTGGCATAGCTATATTGGTAAAAATCATACCCCTAGCTGATGTATCTATGCTGGTAAAATTTTAAGTGTACATGACCTTATAGTCTGTAACCCTCTGTCACGGAGTCACCGGGCCAGTGCTCTGGAACTACCCCATACGAAGCCAGTCAGGACTCTGGGGTAGCATGCCTCCTCTCTCTGAGCATACTGTCACCAGGGCAAGAAGCTTACACAGCTTCGACCTTCCTGGGTCTGACCTCAGAGCATTCAGCATCCCCTTCCACACCGTGTGCTTCCCGCAGCGAGTCTGCCCAGGCGGGGCTCCTGGGGAAGCCAGAGGGCCCTGCACCCCAACTCCACAGTCAGCAGTGACTCTCAGCCAGCATGTAGAACAGAAGGGTTTATTAGTTGACAGGAACACAGCGTAGAACAGAGTTTGCTAGCACAGAAATCAGTGACTTCCAGCCAAGCCCGTCTTGGGGACTCCTCCTCTTCCAATCCCCCCAAGCAGACTTCCCAGCTTCCAGCAACCCGACCTCAGACACCCCTATTGCTCCTCCTCCTGGTCTTTGTCTTGATTCCCAGGCAAAGTGTCACCTGGTCATCACCTGGTTTCATCCCCCTCCTGGGTCTCAGGTTACGAAGGGCACTGGCCATCACCTACGTGCAGGCAGCTGGAGCAGCCTAACCTGCCCCCCAAGGGTCTCAGCCAAAGTCACACAGCCTTATTCCCACCACCTAGGCATTGGTGCAGCACACAGGGAAACTGAGGCACACACCGTATTCATGCAAAACAGTAAAACTCACATAGGCTCAATAGTAACACCACATAGGCTCACATACAACATAACAAGGGAAAATCCCCACTTCGTCACACCCTCTTCTGGCCATCCTCCAATTTTTCCATCTATTGTTGTAGCTCTTTTTTCATAGCTGCCATTAGTTTATAAGCTTTTGGGGTCAGTAATACATCTGTTTACATGTCAGTACAGTGCTGTGAGATATTTTGGGAGTTACTCTGATATAAATAATAATTCACCATGGGGTGAAATTCACCCTGGTGAGGATCCCTTGTGCAAAGCCCCTGACACCATTTATGCCCCCGATGAGGTTTTGTAGATGGAAGCAGCTTCTCCGTGCATTGCAGAAAGGGATTTCACACCAGTCCTACATAGACCAATGCAGAAAGTGGTGTTTGGGGCAGGCTGGGAGAATGGCTACATGACTGATGATTATGCAGATCCAATGATCTAACACCCCACAAAAATGATGAGGAGAAGCTGGAGCAGCAAGAAGTTCTGGCCACAGGGACTGGGATATAGATTCACTCCCCACAAGCTCCTCCTCCTCTTCACAGCACTTCACATGTATAAAGCCCAATTATTTTGACTTGAGGTGAGTGAAGTGGCCCAAAAAGAAGATAAGAGCTTGTTACTACTATCAGCTAAAGTATAGCTCAAGTGGTAGAGAACTTTTGGTGCCTTTGGTGGTGAAGGTGCTCATGACCTAGGATGCACATTGGTACACATGGAAGGTGAGACCTTCACTGAGATCCTGGGCATGTCACTGAGGGCACACTCCTGCATGGTGTTGAGCTCCCTCAACTCCCATTGGCCTCAGCAGAAGCTAGTGGGAGTTCTGCATGCAGAAGGGCTTTCAGGATTAGGTGCATTATTATTCTTTATTTAGTTTGTTTTTTCCTCTGACATTCACTGTGAATCAAGGGCTAAACTTGGCTGGGTTTCAGATAACCTGAACTGGGAGATTTTATCAGAAAGAAATATGACACATTCTTTTTTCTTTTTAGTTGTATGGCATTTCTCCTATAAAGAACCTCTGATCTCCCTGCCCTCTGAGCCATGCCCTGAGGACTGGCTGTACTTCAAAAGGAAATGTTACTACCTCTCAGAGGAGGAGAAGGACTGGGACTCCAGTCAGAGCTTCTGTTCCCTTTATGAAGCTTCACTTGCTGTGATTGAAAACCACCAAGAAATGGTAAGGGAATAAAAACAAAGTTCATTTAGTCTCCTCCCTTAGCTCCTGTAATGTCCCCACTTTCTCATTCAACATTTGTCCTTTTAAATCTTTGTAAAATAAAAAAATATGTGAGTCAGATAGCGAAACATGCCAGATTGTCAGTCCAGGAAACCAAGGGCCTTTATTTAGCGCCAGCAGAGGCAACAGCAATGCACACATTGCCCTGATGGCTGGATTTGAACTGGCAAATTAGAGGTGAAATTATTAATCCCCTGACCCTTCCTGTCCCTCCCTCCCTCCAGTGCATGTCCAAACTCACCGTACACAGAGATGAATGGATCTGTGGTAAAGAAATCAGATCCTGTAAAACACAGTCCAGTGAAATGGAGATCACCTTCCAGTATCATCTACTTGCAAAACTGATGTCGTCCTTTCAATATGGGGTGAAAAGAAACCCCCAGAAAAGCTTGGGCCTATACAAACAACATCTATCATAAGTCATATTAATTGTATTACTTGGGAATGATGAATTATAGACTAGACAATGGCTTCCCACCTAGAAGACAGTCACAGAGTCCATGTAGGTAAAAAACTCCTTGGCTTTGAGGCTGCAGAATTCCCTCCAAATTTAAGTACAGTTGAGGGAAGGCAGACTGCCTCTCCATGTAATAAGTGGGAGACATGGCTTTCCAACATCATAGAGGTCCCAAGATTAATGAGGAAACCCTGGAGATCTGGTAAATAAATTTGTTAGTCTCTAAGGTGCCACAAGTACTCCTGTTCTTTTTGCTGATACAGACTAACACGGCTGCTACTCTGAAACCTGGAGATCTGAGACCATTCTGAGAAGGCCAGGCAACAGGATGGAGATCACTGCATCCACACAACTTCCTGGCCCCACAACCTTGGGCCTCAGGGGCTTAGCTGTCATGGTTTCTCTAGTTAAGTCTAGGTCAACTATCTTACTGAAGAAGTTTGATACCATGGAGTGTGAGTCCATCTTATTGATATAGCCAGTAGGGAAATCAAAATGAGTTTGAAGGGGGACAGTGCTATGAAGGACAGTTCTTCAATACCCTTTCCACACCTGGTCATCTCCCTGAAACCATGTAACTCCATAGGAATGGTATTTCTGTGGAGGGGCTTTCTTGGTGTCAGACAGATGAGTGGTGATGCCTCATTAGTTTTACCCACCTCCTTCTAACAGAATTTTGGCAAGAGGAGTGGTGTTTTTGCTCCTCTGTCAGTATATTTATATCATGGCCATACCTGTGGTATCTGACCACCTTAAAAGAATGTAAGACAGCCATCAGAATCTTAAAACAGTAGGCCCAATTCATTCCTTGGGTTGCAGGCACTAGTGGGAGAAAATTTCCCCAGATTAAAGGAGGTGCTTTGACAGAGCTGTGGGTATGGACTACAATATCAGGAGAGTACTCTAGTTGTGGTCTCTGTTCTTTACCACTCCAGTCTCTAAATTCTGAAAGTTTTTGTTTTCCCCTCCTATCTCTCCCTCCTCCCCCTGGAAAGCGGTGAATGGTGTGGAATGATTACACTGCTGTTTCTTGTGGTTCCTTGCTTCCTGGTACCATCTGTTCTCCTTAATACACACTTATGTCAAAGTGTTAAACGTGGGTTCTTAAAATTAGGCAACTAATTTCATAGCCCACTGGGAGCAGTGGATCTTCAGATCACTTTTATTTAAATGCCTAAATATGGATGTAGTTGCCTAATTTTAAATAACCCAGATTTGAACATTTTGGTCTTCATCCCTATTAGAGATACACACCAACTATGCCAAGGTGGGAATAGATCCCTTGATTGTGTCAGTGATGTAGATCTGGACTGATCTGCTTTGGCCTTCCTTGGATTCTAACCCACTGGTTTGTCATTTGCACTGACATATCTTCATTCCTTCCTGTTGTTTTCCAACCACACTGAGTTAATCAACACTGGTGACATTGCTACATTATTACTTATTACTAGATGAGAACTTGAACCTGTGTATTCTGAATAATATACTGAACAGGTAATATACTGTACTCTTATAGAAAGTTTGGTTTCTGATAGACTGATATTTGAACTTTCTTTCCTGCTTTAATAATTGAATATGGTCAGAAAGCCAGAGTGTTATCTGATTTACTGGCTGGTACACATTTTATTGGGGATAACAGATAGTGACATGGAAATAATTCAGTCCTGAAATCAATTTACACTAACTTACATCAAGACTGAATGTAGTCCATGCTTTTTAATCTATTAATCTAATTTATTTGTATTGGAAAGGAATTCAGCAGTAACAATGCTCTATACCAGTGATTCTCAACCAGGATACGAGTACCCCTGGGGGAATGGAGAGATCTTCCAGTGGGTGCATCAACTCACCTAGATATTTGCCTAGTTTTACAAGAGGCTACATAAAAAGCACTAGCAAAGTCAGTACAAATGAAAATTTCATCTAGACAAAATGAGAAAGTGAGCAATTTTTCAGTACTAGTGTGCTGTGACACCTTTGTATTTTTATGTCTGATTTTGTAAGCAAGTAGTTTTTAAGTCAGGTGAAACTTGGGGTACACAAGACAAATCAGACTCCTGAAAGGGGTATAGTAGTCTGGAAAGGTTGAGAAGCTCTGTTCTATACCTATAAACTGTGATCACAGCTAGTCTGTAAAAAAAACCATAGGGACATAATAATTGCTACACTGGGTCAGACCAGTGATCCATCTCATCCATTATACTAGCTGCATCAGAAGAAAGTGTAAGAAACCCTGTAGAAGGCAGTTACAGACATGTGCTCACAGTGAAAGTTTCTTCTTTATACCATTAGTTAGAGATTGGCTTTTGGTTGGAAGCATCAGAGTTTTATCTGTCAAAGTTCAGGGTAACTGCACCTGTATTTCAATTCAGCAAGGGCACCCACTCTTGGCTTCCAGCTCTCCAGCTGTTGTCTTCCTTAGTGGAGATCCGTGTCTCACTCCCTTCTGACTGAGGTATTCCCAGGCTGCACAGTTCCCTGTCTTCACTGTGTATTTCCCAGCAAAGACTGTCTAACCAGACCTGCTTGCTTTCTCTTCAGAGACTGATAACAGAGTGATTACTATAGATACAAGTTACCACACAGCTCTTTCTAAGCAAGCCAACTTTACTCTTAAGGTAAAAAGCATTACAGAGAGAACATTAAAAACAGTGAAAGAAGCTACATGTATGCTAATAAGCTTATCAGGCATCACCCCACTCTAGAGGTTTCTTTGTGGTTACAAGCTCATCAAACAAAGCTTCAGGTCAGAACAAGCACACAATCTTATGAGGTCTCAGTAGACCAAGTCTTTCCAGTCGTCCCCTAAGGATTGGGGCCCTCCATGGACCAGGGCTCCTGTTCATTTGCTGGATCAGAAATCAGGCCCCAAATCAGTTTAAACCCAGGGTTTTATCCAAAAGTCTTTTCTTTGTCTGTTGCTCCCTGGAAAATCCAGTTGGAACTAATATATGTGTATCTGCCCGTGGGGCCTCAAAGGCTGATGAAGGAAGAAGTTCATTAGCATCCCCCCTCCTATTAGAGACGATACATACAATGCCCCAACGACACATACACAGTTGCATTTTTAATATATGGTACACCAGAAGTATTAGGCCTAGTTCAATAAGGTCTAACTTAATTCAATAAACTTTATCTAAATTCCACAAAGTTTGTTCAGGATATTGTCAGTCTGTCACAATATCCCTTCCAAAACTTTTAAATAAACCCCCTTACAGTTATAACCCTGAATATTCCTGCTATTCATCTAAATAGCTAATGATTTACTGAATCCTGCTCAACACTTGACCTCAGTGATAACTTGTGGCAATGAGTTCCACATGCTAACATGCTCAGATTTCTGTTACCTTGTCCTCCCTTTCCTGCTACCTTCCATTGCTCTTTGTTTGTTTCACTCAGGTTAGGTTAGATTACACTGTGATTTAAACTAAAATTTATAAGCTCTTCAGGGTGATGATTCTTTTACTCTATGTCCGAACAGCAAACAGTGGGGTGCTGACCTTGTTGGGGCCGCTAAGTGTTTCTGTGGTGTAAATAATAAACAGCAATAACTTGCACTGGAGTGAACCACGAGTAACTTCACTTAAGTCATTGGAGTTACATGAATGTAAGTGCAGAATCAGGCCCATCACTTTCTGTGCAATAACAATGAGAACTCCTTGATAGGAGGGATGATTAGTCATTCTGAGTGGGTACAGAAAAGTTCCCAGTGGGGCAATTCAAGTTAATATAAACGTTGTCTTGTTTAGCATTTCCTCACTAAGCGTATGCACATGCAAGACTCCTGGATTGGACTGCGCAAGCGAGAAGAAGGCTTCTACTGGGTCAATGGCATTCCACTTACAACAGACCTGTAAGTTCTCTCTGAGTTTCTAATATATTGGTGCTGATCAAGAATAATTAAACAAATGCAGTAAGTAATATATTGGTGCTGATCAAGAATAATTAAACAAATGCAGTAAGTAATTAAACAAATGCAGAGTTAGGGCTTGTCTACACATGACTTTTATACAAAAAAAGGAAGTTTCAGTCCTTATGGTGTAGAGAAAAGCTTGAAAATATGAGCCTTAAATATTCCAACTCCAGATGACAAATAAAAAGAACACAAAACACATTATTTTTAAAAATCTCATGATTTTTGAATGCATGGAGTTGGCAATAGACACTCCTGACAGTGGTACAGTTCCAAACTGCTCTGCTTTCTTCCTAGTACAAAAAGCGCTCTTACAGAAAATGAACCAGGGAAATACATAAAGATAAACAGGGTCTGTTAAGGCTGCGGAGAACAAAGAAATGCAGCAAAAATGCAGAATGTGTTAATACTAGACACAGGAGAATAGGAAGAGCTTTCATAAATATTCCTAGATAAAAAAAATATATTAAACGTATCAGTAAGTTAGAAGTAAAACATCACAGGGGTATTGTAATCATCCCAAAGTCAAGCATTACGAACTCAGGAAACTGAGTTCAACATAAAACAAATCTAAACATTTTATGTATGGAAATACATAGTTAAGGCACCCACACAACTTTAACTCTGCCTATAGCTATGCCATGCAATAACCAAACATTATTAGTGCATAATAATGTTTGTGATTAGATTAAGCTGATTTCTGAAGATATATTAGGTTTTTCATGTTCCCCATGTTATCACTACAGGGCAGAGTTAGATTGCTTGGCTGGCTTACCTGGGTATTCCCCATATCTTAACATGTTTGGATGTTTTAGAATTTTTGTTTAGGAATTTCCTTTTTTTTAAAACCAAACAATTGTATACCCAAACACTAAATAATAATCCCAAAAATAATATTACCATCTGATATTTGTATCTTAAATAATTTTATTTTTAACTAGGGCTGTCAAACGATTAAAAAAATTAATCACGATTAATTGCAAGATTAAAAAAATAGTCATGATTAATCACAGTTTTAATCGCACGGCTAAACAATAATAGAATACCATTTACTTAAATATTTTTGGATGTTTTCTACATTTTAAAATATATTGATTCTTCTTCGAGTCTGTCATAGGTTTCACCCCCACTATGAACTTTAGGGTACAAATGTGGGGACCTGCATGGGAACTCATAAGCTTAATTACCAGCTTAGATCAGTATGCTGCCACCACCCAAATATTGGAGTCATTTGGGAAACTCTGTCTTCTCCCCCAAAAACCTTTCCCTCCCAAGTACTATAACCCTTCCCTGGGTAGTTTTGAGAGACTCCTCCACCAATTCCCTGGTGAACACCGATCCAAAAATCCTTGGATCTTAAAACAAGGAGAACTTAACCATCCCCCCTCCTTTTCCCCACCAATTCCTGGTGAGCCCAGATCCAACTCCCTTGGATCTTAAAACAAGGAAAAATCAATCAGGTCTCTAAAAAGAAGGCTTTTAATTAAAGAAAAGAAAGGTAAAAGAAAAACCTCTGGGAGATAGCATACAAGCTGATCTCACAGACAACAGATTTAAAACACAGAGGATGTTCCCCTGGGCAAAACCCTTAGTACATCAACAAATAGCCAATTTGATTATTCCTATAATGCCCAAGACAAGTTACAAAAAGAAAATAAACATAAGCTAATTCCTTCACTAAATACTCACTACCCTGTTTGATTCCTGATTCCTTTTCCTCTCCGGCCAGAACTGAAACTGACCCAAGACAAAGGGAACTTCCCTCCTTCCTTTTGAAACATCTTGTCCCCCCATTGGTTCCTTTGGTCAGGTGTCAGCTAGGCTAGGTGAACTTCTTAACCCTTTACAGGTAAAAGAGGCATTAACCCTTAACTATCTGTTTATGACAGAGTCCTTGCTCATATTCATTCCAATGTAGTTGTACGTGCACTGCATGCACCGTCGCTGGAAGGTTTTTCCTCTCAGTGGTATCCATTGGGTCAGTTCCGGCGCCCACTGGAGTTGCGCCCTCATGGCGCTGTATGTAGGAACCTGCAGACCCACCATCCCCTCAGTTCCTGCTTTCTGCCTGTGACGGTCACTGGAACTGCTCCTTCTTGCTCTGCAGGTACTCTCCCCAGTGGACTTTCTTGTACATTTTCTTGTAAATAGTTATATAAAAGTTTGTAGTTAGTGTTTGCAGTAGTTAGTAGTTGTTAGCATAGAGTAGGACCCTGCTTCACAAGTTCTTTCCCACCCCAGCACTGGGGCATGCCTCGGTCTCCGGGGTTTAAGCCATGCAAGGCTTGCCACAAGCCTATGCCTATCAGTGATCCCCACTCCACTTTCCTCAAGTGTTTGGGTGAATCCCAGCTGCGTGATCGCTGCAGAGTTTATATCGGCTTTAAGCCTTGGACTCAAAAGGAAGGGAACAGAGACTTAAGTTCCTCCGGGTGGAGGTGGCTCTTCATCCCTCGGAGCTAGGTCACTCCAACTTGGCACCAAGCACCTTTGCCTTTGTGAGGAGTGCACTGGCTTCTGTGAGGGACAGGCACTGCAGCCTGATTTTTTTGGCACCGAGGAAGGACTCCTCGTCAGCATCGCATGACTCCCGGCATTGCCACAGTTCGCCGGTACAGAGGAGGTTGGTGCAGGAGAGTATGCGGCACTGCTCCTGTTCCCCAATACCACACAAGAAGCAGTGCAAAACCCGACCCCAAAGCCAAAGTCATAAGGACTCTAGCAGAGTGAGATCCGCACAGGGCCACTCGGGCTCAACGGCTGCTACTGTGGCACCGTTGACTCCAACCCCAGGGAGGGAGCTGTTGAGTTCAGTGCCACTGGACTCTCCCTCAAGGGAGAGCCATAGGAGTGCAGGGCTGGCACTCCCGTCCACGGCTGAGGAGTTCCAGGCAGCACGGAACCTGATATCCCTCCCAGTACCACTATCACCAACTAGACGCGAGCCGGCACCGGAAGCAAGGACAGTTTCAGTACTGAGCCCCCAGGTGTTGTCAAAAGGAAAGCCGGCAATGATGCAACAGCCCATCCCAGGACCGCTTGCTGGTATCATCTAGCGACCCCCCATCCCCATGGTCTCTGGGCAGTGAATCCTCGGCATTGGACTTGGAGCCAGAGTCCTATGCCTCATGAAGGAGCCGTCACTGGTCAGGCCAACTGTACTGGATAAAGGACATGACTCAGGGATTCCCACCAATGGGCTGGCCAGCACAATGGCAGATGCTGGTGCAATTGCCATTTTGGACTCCTTGGGCTTTTCACCAGGCCCAAGGACCTCAGTCGAGGAGGTCATATTCAGTGGCATCAGAAAGTAGAGCCCCACCGCCACCTCCTCCTCTAGTGGTAGAGGGACATGACCAAGACACCAAGTCCGGTACTGTGCCTCAGGGACTGGCACCACGGGAACTGTCAGGAGCTCACAGGTAAGACCAAGTGCCAGTACTGGTTCTAGGATCCTCGTCCTCCTCACCGGAGGAGGCAGTTGCAGGAACCTCAATGGTGCCCACACAAGATGACCACAAGTCGCACCAAGAGCTGCTAAACAGGGTCACCCAAAACCTGGGGATCGAGGTGGAGGAAGTTTCAGAGACCTCCCATGCTCTGGTGGATATCTTGGCACCATTGGATCCATCAAGGGTAGCTCTGCACCTCAATAGTGCCATTTTAGAACCGGTCAAGGCACTGTGGCAGACTCCAGCTTCGTTCTACCAAAAGGGTTTAAATATCTTTACATCCATCCCCCTCCTGGGTCCCTAGTAGTCTCAGCAGCAAACGAGCGAGAAAGATAAGGGTAACAGGGTCGTACCCTGAAGGCTAAGGATGCCAAAAAGCTGGACCTTTTTGGCAGAAAGATGTATGCCACAGGGGGGCTCCAGCTTCGTGTTGCAAATCAGCAGGTGCTCCATAGCCAATGTTATTTTAATACCTGGGGAGCAATGACAAAATGTAATGAGTTATTGCCCCAGGAGTCCAGAGCAGAGTTCTTGGCTTTGGTCGAGGAGGGCAGGGCGGTGGCAAAGGCATCCCTGCAGGCGGCTCTTGATGTAGCCGACTCAGCTGTGCGGACCATGGTTTCGGCAGTGGTTGTGAGAAGGTCTTCTTGGTTGCAGACCTCAGGCCTCCCTCACGAGGGGCAGCAGACAATCCAAGACCTGACTTTTGAAGGCACCGCACTGTTTTCTGAGCAAATGGATGCCAAGCTGCACAGCTTGAAGGACTCCAGGGCCATGCTGATGTCTTTGGGACTGCACACCCTGGACCCATTGAGAAAACATTTCAAGCCACAGCCATTGCCTCAGTTCTACCAGTCACAACTGAGACAGAACTAAAACCCAGGTTCTGCAATTCATAACTGGGGGGAGAGGGGAGGGCAAAAAGCTGTGCATATCTTCCTCCACAGTGAAGGAGGGGGCGATTTTCATTAGCTTACACTGTATAGATTTCTGTACAGTGCAAAACAATACAATTTTGGGTTTACACTCCAGAGGGGGTGTGCACTTGTGTGCTGGGAAATCCCCGAGCTGAGTCTTCCCACACCAAACTGATTGCAGACTCTATGTGATTCTACAGCTGGGTGTGTCCAGTGATGAGCTGCCAAAATCTTAACAACCGGTTCCCTACCAGGTCTTCGGCGGAACTTCGGCGGCAGGTCCTTCAGTGCCGCTGAAGACCAGGAGTGAGTGAAGGGCCTGCCACCGAAGTGCCACCAAAGACTCGGAGCGCTGCTCGGCGAGTACAAGCCCCACATGTTTTTTTACGTGTTTTTTTTTTAGTCATCCCTGCCGGGGCCCCGTCGAAACTGTTCGAATCAGGCCCCACACTTCCTAAAGCCGGCCCTGCACATTGGGGTTGCAAATTGTATCGGGAGCCGGGTAGGGAAGGCTGTGCCTCCCAAAACAGCCTGTCCCCCCCATCCGACCCCCACCCACGTCCTGCCCCCAACTGCCCCCCTCAGAACCCGCAACCCATCAACCCCCCCGCTCCTTGTCCCCTGACCACCCCCTCCCAAGATCCCCCACCCTAACTGCCCCCCAGGACCCCACCCCCTACCCAACTCGCCCCGCTCCCTGTCCCCTGACAGCCCCGACCCCATCCACCACCACCCCGACAGACCCCTGGAACTCCCACGCCTACCCAACCCCCCCGTTCCCCATCCCCTGACTGCCCCCCCAGAACCTCTGCCCCCTCCAACCACTCCCTGCCCCTTATCCAACCCCTCCTCCCAGCCCCAGCCCGGCCTCCTTACCATGCTGCTCAGGGCAGCGTGTATGGATGCTGCATGGCCCACTGGAGCTCGCAGCCCCACCCCCTTACCATGTCGCTCAAAGCAGCAGGAGCTGCTGAGCTGCCCAGGAGCGGTCCAGAGCGCTGGCACCGGTGGCGCGGCACGCTGAGGCTCTGCAAGAGGGGGGAAGGTGGGGGAGGGGCCGGGGGAACCTCCCCAGCCGGGAGCTCAGGCGGGCCTGACAGGATGGTCCCGCGGGCCAGATGTGGCCCGCAGGCCAGAGTTTGCCCACCCCTTTAACAACCGATTCTAAACCGGCTTCTAAATTTAACAACCGGTTCGCGTGAACCAGTGCGAACCGGCTCCAGCTCACCACTGGGTGTGTCCCTACCTATGTGTGTGCTAGAGAAGGCTTGAGGGCCGGACGCAGCAGAACAGGTTGAGGGAGCTCTGGCTGGTGCAATGGGCGGGCTCAGTGGAACCCCAGTACCTCAGGTGGCACTCCGAATCCGGGGGGCGGGGGGGGGGGGGGAACCCATCACACCCTTCTCATGAGCAACTTCTAATTCAAGAGGTGCGGACACTCCTACAAGTGGGAGCGGTGGAGGAGGTCTCTCCAGAGTTACAGGACAGGGGGTTTTACTCCTGATATTTCCTAATCCCCAAGGCCAATGGTGGCCTCAATCCCATTCTGGACCTGCGAAACCTCAACCTTTGCACAGTCTCCTTGGCCTCCATTGTTCCCTCTCTCGATCTAGGAGACCGGTATGCCACCCTTGACCTGAAGGATGCATATTTTCACATCTCCATACTCCCGGACCACAGACAATTCCTGCGGCTTGTTGTGGGGCAGGTGCTCTATCAGTTCACAGTATTACCATTCGGCCTGTCAGTGACCGTGCGGGTCTTCACAAAGTGCATAGCGGTGGTTGCGACCTTCCTGAGAAAACAAACAGTACAGGTATATCTCTGTATAGAGACCAGTCCAGAGCTCAGGTGGAAGAGTAGATTCAATTAGTACTGTCAACCTTCCAGAGGCTAGGCCTGTTGTTGAACACGCAAAAGTTGACCCTTGCCCTCATTCAAAAGATAGAGTTCATAGGGGCAGTCCTCGACTCAGTCCAGGCCAAAGTCTTCTTACCAGAAGCCAGGGTCCAGAGCTCAATCATAGAGAGCCTCAGAAAATATCCCACCACCATTGCGAGGACCTGCCTGAAGCTGATGGGGCACATTGCATCGTGCATGTACGTGGTAAAGCACGTGAGGCTGCGACTCAGACCACTTCAGGCCTAGCTAATGACAGTGTATCAACCAAGCTGGAACTGCCT
Organism: Platysternon megacephalum; assembly: GCA_003942145.1. NCBI lineage: Eukaryota > Metazoa > Chordata > Testudines > Platysternidae > Platysternon > Platysternon megacephalum. The sequence goes on along the minus strand of QXTE01000289.1, from coordinate 51,564 downwards.
GGACAGAGTGGTCACACTTCCCCCTTTGGTGATCGACTCCCTCTTATGGTGGTTGGACCCAGGGGTGTTGTGCGCAGGTGTTCCATTCAGGAGACCACAGTCAGCAATATCTCTAGTCACTGATGCTTCTGAGCTGGGATGGGGAGCTCACCTGAGGCCCTCAGGACTCAAGGCCTCTGGTCCCAGGGGGAGCTCTTGTTACACATCAATGTGAGAAAACTCAGAGTGGTGTGCTTGCCAAATGTTCCAGCCCCACCTGGAAGGCAAGTATGTGTCAGTGCTTACAGACAACACAACAGCGATGTTCTATATAAACAGACAGGATAGAGCGCACTCCTCTCACCTATGCCAGGAAGCCAAGGCTTCCTACCTTCCGGGGCCCCAGAACGGGTTAGCAGATCATCTCAATAGGTCCTTCTCCAATAAAGAATGGTCCATTCACCCAGATGTTGTGAGGGACATTTTCCAGAGGTGGGGAGCTCCCCAGAGAGACCTGCTTGTGACAAAGTACAACAGGTCATGTCTACAGTTCTGCTCCTTTCATAATCACAGTCTGGGCTTGCTCGCAAACATGTTCCTTCTCCCATGGAAGGACCATCTTTTCTATGCATTCCCACCCATTCTACTCATACACAAGGCCCTGCTGAAAGTCAAAGGGGATGGAGAAAGCCTGATCCTGGTAGCACTGGCCTGGCCACGTCAACATTGGTTCACCACTCTCCTGGAGCTCTCAGTCGGAAAACCAATCACCCTTACTGCTGTTTCCAGACCTGATCTCCCAGGATCATGGACATCATCTGATCCTCAAGTCCCTCCATCTGAGAGCCTGGAAACTCCATGGCTGAACCCTTTGGAGTTAGCATGCTCGGGCCTGGTTCAGGAGGTTCTGTTAGGGAGAAGAAAGCCATTCACCAGCGCCACCTACCTGGCAAAATGGAAAAGGTTCTCGATCTGTGCAGAGCAGAAGAGGATCTTGCCTACTTGAACAACAATATCATGTATCCTGGACCATTTGTTACATCTAAAACAGCAGCGGCTGTCAGTGTCTTCGATTAGGGTGCACCTGGCAGCCATCTCGGCCTTCCACCCGGGCAAGAGAGGCAGGTACATCTTCGCTAACCCGCTCGTAGCCATTTTCTTAAAGGACTGGACAGGCTCCACCTGTAGGTGAGACAGCCAATCCCACCTTGGGACCTCGACTTGGTTCTCTCGAGACTCATGGGGGCACCATTTGAGCCCTTGGCAACATGCTCTTTGCTTTATTTTTCGTGGAAGGTGGTCTTCCTCGTGGTCATCACCTTGGCCAGGAGGGTCTCAGAAATCAGGGCCCTTACGTCAGAACCACCCTACACGGTCTTCTTCAAGGACAAGGTCCCAGCTGTGCCCCCACCCGACCTTCTTCCCAAAGGTGGTGTCGCAGTTCCACATGCCAATAGCCAGGAGCAGAGGTTGACCTTGCTAGATGTCAGGCGGGTGATGGCCTTCTACACAGATAGGACCAGATCCTTTAGGAAGACTACTCAGCTCTTCATTGCAGTGGCAGATAGGATGAAGGGCCTCCCAGTCTCAGCCCAAATAATTTCTTCATGTATAATTACTTCTTGTATTCGCATGTGCTATGACCTGGTGAAAATCCCTGCTCCGGCACTGACGGCATATTCCACGAGGGCTCAGGTGTCTTCAATGGCATTCATGGCACAGGTTCCCATCCGGGATATCTGTAGAGCAGCAACATGGTCTTCAGTCCACACCATCGCAACCAACTACATCATCACGCAGCAGGCTTGAGACAATGCTGGATTTGGCAGAGCAGTGCTACAATCCGCTTGTCGTTGAACTCCGAACCCACCTCCTGCATCTACTTGGGAATTACCTACATGGGAATGGACATGAGAAAGCACTCAAAGAAGAAAAACAGTTACTAACCTTTCTGTAACTGTGGTTCTTTGAGATGTGTTGCTCATGTCCATTCTCAAACCCGCCCTCCTACCCCTCTGTCGGAGTTGCCGGCAAGAAGGAACTGAGGGAGCGACTGTGCGGCAGGCTTCTATATACAGCACCATGAGGGCACGACTGCGGGGGGGACGGGGGGGGGGGCGACGGCGCTGGAGCCGACCCTACAGATACTGCTGAGGGGAAAAACCTTCTGGCAACGGTGCACGCAGCACACATACATCTACATGGGGATGGACATGAACAATGCATCTCGAAGAACAATAGTTACGGAAAGTTTAGTAACCATTTTTTTTCAATTACAACACAGAATACAAAGTGTACAGTGCTCACTTTATATTATTATTTTTATTACAAATATTTGCACTGTAAACAAAACAAAATAGTATGTTTCAATTCACCTCATACAAGTACTGTACTTCAATCTCTTTATCGTGGAAGTGCAACTTACAAATGTACATTTTTTTTTCCACATAACTGCACTCAAAAATAAAACAATGTCAAACTTCATAGCTTACAAGTCTACTCAGTCCTCAGAGTGTGTGTGTGTGTGTGTGTGTTGAGGGATTGTATTCTCTTTAAGCAGAGCAATCAGGAGCCTGAATGCTTTTTCAGCCAGCTGCAGCTGCTGTCGGCAGCACTCACTCCTGAGCCAGCAGCAGCAGTAGACAGGCTCCCCCTGTTCCCTGACTCCAGCTCAGTGGTGACTGGGTACACAGGCAGTGGGACGGGGACACTCTGACATCAGCCTTCCCCCGCCACCGCTTTGTGCAGCAGACAGAAGGCAGGCTCCTGGTCTGGAGCAGCTTGGCCAGGGTCGGCTCCATGGTGGTGGGGGAAGTGGGAGCAGCAGTGGAGCAGGGTGGTGGGAGGAGGGGCCCCCCTGCCCTGAGGCATGCAGTGGTACTCTGCTGAGCATGACACCCTGGGCAGTGGCCCCCCTTGCCCACCCCTAAGGCCGGCCCTGTCTAGCGGGGCGGGGATGGTGCAGGTGGCAGGGGGCCTGGCTCCTCTCTCCCCCATGAAAGGTGTTTAACCTGCTCTCCCGAATCGCCCGCAGACTATGGGACTGGGTCACTATTGACTAGTGCAACAGGGAAAGACCACTGGAGTCACCCAGTGGGTGGGATCCTGCAGCGGCAGCTCCGAAGCACCCTTTCCCTGCTTTGCATCCTTGCAGCTGCTGGCAATTGCCCTTACCCCTCCCCTCATGTAAAATAAATCAATGGATTATCGTAGGGAGAAGGGGCGCAAGACTGGCTCCCAGGAGTTGGGACACATTTCTGTAATCTGCGCGTCTGGCGTGGATATTAGGAAGTATCTTGTCCCCGGCCGCCTCCTGCTTGCTGCCGCAGCCAGTGCCTCCCTTCCCGCCCAGCTGCTGCCGAGTCCCATCTCTAGAGGTGTGCGATTAACGCTCGTTAAAAAAATAACGTTAATTTGTTTTGAGTTAATTGCATGCATCAGCTGTGAGTAATTAAAAGCCCTAATAATAATTCTACATTTGTAAGTTGCACTTTCATGATAAAGAGATTGCACTACAGTACTTGTATGAAGTGAATTGAAAAATACTATTTCTTTTGTTTTTCTTTTTTTACAATGCAAATATTTGTAATAAAAAATAATAATATAAAATGAGCATTGCACACTTTGCATTATGTGTTGTAATTGAAATCAATATATTTGAAAATATAGAAAAACATCCAACAATATTTATAATAAATTTAAGTTAGTATTCTATTATTGGTTAACTGTGCTATTAAAACTGTGATTAATGGTGACTATTGTTTTTAATCTAGATAATTTTTTTTGCATTAATCGCTTGAGTTAACTGCGATTAATTGACAGCCCTATTTTTAACTTTTATGATCAGAGTCACCAATTCTAGCGCTTTATACCACTCTGGTGCTATGTAAACCAGCCAGAATATAGTGGCCAGTTTCCCGCAGTTCCACGTTTCCCCCGGTTCACCCATGCACACACCAATTCCTCTCCCCAGAGGTGTACACAAGGGGAGGGGCAAGCAGGTACATGGCACTCCTCCCAGAAATTGGCAGGGACACAGAACTCCTCTGGCCCCAGGGTCATGGTCAGAACTTACAGCTCCTCTGGCCCCAAGGCCGTGGTAGGGAGAGTGAGCTCCTTTGGCCGGGGGCCACCGGGAGGGGGCACAGAATGTGCCCCTCCAAAAGTGATGGAATTTAAATTCCTACACATGCCCCTGCCTCTCCTCATTGCTGTCTCCAACATTTCCCTTCAATTTTCCTCTCCCTGCTGTTCCTCACATTTCCCTGCACACTCACACACATGCATGGACCTGTGCACGTGCACACCGATTTCCTCTTCTGTCCTGTTCCCAAATGTCCTTACACTCCACTGCCAAATGTCCTGCTCCTGTCCTCCTTGTTGAGTAGATCTGGTGCAACAGTAATTTTAAAAAATAAGTGCTTAGTATTAGAACTGCCCTCTTTCAAAATAGCCACATAGAGCCACCGTCTTCCTGAGGACAGTTTGGCTTCACACCACTTGGGAACAATGGAAGATGGTAGCCATTTTGAGAGAGGGCATTTTTGTGAATGATACCCCTTTAGCTTCATTCTCATTGAGAACGTAGGAGATACCAGCCATTTTGAAAGAGTTCTATGCTGGAGAACAGTATTTGTCAGCTCCTGCTGAAGGAGAAACATCTGAAACAGGTATGAAGAATAACAGGAAAAATGGCTGTTGATCCTAAAAATAGTTCTCAAAATGTAGCCAATGCACAAGATATTCATGAGTTTTAACTATATGGGACAATTTATGGGTTTGTGTTATTCCATTATTAAGATAATTTGGGACATAAAAATGGTCTGACACAGGGTGCTAAATTTTAATTTTAAAAATTATTTTTAACTCATAAACCAAGTAACAAATTTAGTTGTGAATTCTCAGGAAATTCCTTCTGTACTCAGAGTAAGTGCTGTAATTTTAGGATAGATATCCTGTATTCTTCATGTCTTACAAAGTGGTTATACCATTGCTTTATAGTGGAAAACTCAACTCAGCCTTAATTATGGAATTGTGAGCAGCACTTCCACAATAATATACCAAGGGAAAACTCAGTCAAAAAATAACCCCTTTAAATTAGGAGACAGGCTGAATCTGTCATGATTCTAACATAGTTGTAATGGACTGTCTTTTTTTTTTTTTTTTAACAAGAAAAATAAAGAAAAAGGTCATGGAAAATTAAAGATCTTTTAACTAAAACTGGTAGAAGGCAGGAACGAAATACTAAGAAAAAGTGAATATCTGAACATTAGTTGCCAGTCATTGAGCTGTAAGTGAATCCTTGAACCACGGAGATTCAAGCAGGTACCTGATAAAATAAAAAGAGAGAGTCAATCTGGTAAGAGTATTTAAAAAGGAAAGTACAGTGATCCTGGCAGTTACTGTCTGTTAAATCTACCTTCACTCCATAATGGAGAAAACCTTAAGAGAAAATATGTTTTCACTTAGAGGCTAATGGAACTAGTCGATGAGCAATAAAGTGTCAGGTTTATAAAGAATAAATCATGTTAAATACAGTTGATTGTTTTTTGTGAAGAAATGCAGCAGTTATGTATATACTGTATCTGGAATTTAGTAAAACATTTGATGCCATTGCAAAAGCTTAATTGGAAAGTTTAATTCAATCTGAAGTGGATACAAGTAGTCACATGAATTGAAACTAGCTTCAGTAGTTTTGCCTCATAGAAGACTGCAGGATTTGAATGTCATGCTGGAAATTATTTAGCGATGACTGTTTTGTCACGTATTTTTCAGGTTTCGCATTCAGGATCATGAAGAATGTGCCTACACAGATTCATCTAGTATCTCTACATCAGCATGTTCTTTACCTAGGCACTGGATCTGTAGCCGCCATCCCTTCAAGTGAACAGTGCAAGGGGATCTTTAACAACCAAAAGTGGGCCAGAGTTTTACCATCACTTCGAAAAGGTGGCACTTCTAGCCCCACAGCACCAGGGGTAAAAGTAACATAAAACTCTTACCGGTACGGGGGCCCAGCTCCAGGCCCCTGGAAGGGGCGGGGCCTCAGGTGCAAGGGGCGGGGCTGGGGGTCAGCCTCCCCCAGCCAGCCCTTCCACGCTGCCCGTCCCATGCCGCCCAGGGCTCCGGCAGCAGTTTAAAGGGCCCGGGGCTCTGGCCGCTGCTGCGGTAGCGGCAGCAGTTGGGAGCTCTGGGCCCTTTTAAATCGCCGGGCCCCGGGGCAGCTGCCCCTTTTGCCCCCCTGTCGGCAGCCCTAGGGGGAGCAAAAGGGGCAACAACATTAAAGCGCTGCTGCAGCAACACTGTAATGTCAGCTGTGTATGGGCCTGTACTGGCCCACTTTCACCTCTGCACAGCACCCTCCAGCATCTGCTGACTCGCAAACACTACTCCCTGCAACACCCCATCCCTTCATGTTATACTGGGGCTTTGGTGTTAGCACTGACTCACAAGAAGAGTGCCCACCACTGAGTTGCTCACACCGTTCCTTGAAGCACAGCACCACCTAGATCCATAATAGGGTCAGGAATGATTCAGAGAGAAGAGTAGCCCTTACTGAGTTACAAACAATTTCCTGCTGCACCTGGGTTTTTCTTGTAGCTCTTCCATCAACATACTAACCAGGCCAGTTCCTTCCAAGCTTCTGCGAGCTCCGATAAGTTCATTGACTGAGATAGCATTGTAAGTCGGAACTCAGAAACAAGAAAATGCTATAGTTCCTCTCACTTTGAAGGTGATATGGGCTAGTGCTACCAGGAATGCTACCAGGAATCACTCAGAGGATGTAATGTAAACAGACAGCTCACAATCTGTGTTGTGGGAGATACCAAAAAAGTGGTTTTTGACCTGCTGAGAGTGGAGCTTTGTATCATTTATTAATATTTAACTTTTTTTAAAAAAATCTTTGTTTTTAAAGAAATCTTTGTTACTAAGCTTTCAAGATACAGCAGCAAGAAAGGTTGGGGATTGGTCCTGCTTTGAGTAGAGGGTTGGACTAGATGACCTCCTGAGGTCCCTTCCAACCCTGATATTTTATGATTCTATGAACGGTGCTGTTGTGCTGGAAGATGTTAATGGCTGAAATCAATCACAGACCTAGTTAAGGACCCTTCTTTCAGGCTAAATGGAAGGAACAACTAAAGCCCCGTAAGAGAAATGGAAACAATAGGAGGCAGGAGGAACAAGGATGTATAGGTGTGCAGACATTCATGTTCAGGGTAATGTCAGAGGTACAGAGGGTAGGGGGAAACTGGGATGTGAGTGCACAAGTGAAAGTAGGAGGTTCAAGTGTGACAGCATACACCCTGTATTCACACCCTATACACTATGGTAATAATAGGTGTGTTTAAACAGAGAATACAAAAAGAAAGTGATATCACAGAAGAGTTTGTTTCTTCAGCCTTAGATCAGTCAATCATGCATTTTGGGAGGCTGAGTCCCTGCTAAGAGTTGCCTTTCGCAGGGGAGGACTTGTGACTGGACAGCAGGGGAATAAGAGAAGTTTAAATGCATGTCTGGCGGGGGGACGGCCTTGTAAAGTATCATTTGAAAACTCATAATGTGCTGCTCAGTATTGTCCTGATAAAATATGTGTGGCAACATTATATGTGAAGTTATAAGGTTCCCCTTGTTATTAACACATGTTCCCAACCCCATAGCTCTGCCCAAGCAGAAGTTTGCAAATAAGTCTGTCCTAAACAAAGACATATATGTTTTTTTAAATTTGCATTTAAGTAGTAAATGAAGTCATCATGCTGGAAGGGAAAACAAAGGAAGCTCAAACAAGTGGAAAAGAAACCAGCAGGGAACATCCTTCCACACAGACTCTTTGTCTCTTTGTTCTCAGCTGGAAATGTTTTTCAGGAGGCGGACTGGAACTATAAAAAAGGAAGGGCAAACACCCCAAGACACCCCTCCCTCTCTCTATCCGTCTCTGACTTCTCACCTAAGAAGACAAAGGAAAACATCTGTTGGACTAGGGGATTAGGAGGGGGAGCTAACCTGAAGAGTTTGGTCAGTAATCTTGCTGAAAGCATGTGCTGAGAAATTTTGCTTGAATCTAATTGTTTGTTAAATTATTGTAACCATTTCTAACTTTTATGCCTCATTACTTGTACTCACTTAAAATCTCTCTCTTTGTAGTTAGAACATAAGAACGGCCATACTGGGTCAGACCAAAGGTCCATCTAGCCCAGTATCCTGTCTTCCGACAGGGGCCAATGCCAGGTGCCCCTGAGGGAATGAACAGAACAGTTAATCATCAAGTGATCCATCCCCTGTTGCCCATTCCAAGCTTCTGGCAAACGGAGGCTAGGGACACGATCCCTGCCTATCCTGGCTAATAGCCATTGATAGGCCTTATCCTCCATGAACTTATTTAGTTCTTTTTTGATCCCTGTTATAGTCTTGGCCTTCACAACATCCTCTGGCAAGGAGTTCCACAGGTTGACTCTGCGTTGTGTGAAAAAATACTTCCTTTTGTTTGTTTTAAACCTGCTGCCTATTAATTTCATTTGATGACCCGTAGTTCTTGTGTTATGAGAAGGAGTAAATAACACTTCCTTAATTACACCTCTACCCCGATATAATGTGACCCGATATAACACGAATTCAGATATAACGCAGTAAAACAGTGATCCGGAGGGCGGGGCTCTGCACTCTGGCGGATCAAAGCAAGTTCGATATAACGCAGTTTCACCTATAACGTGGTAAGATTTTTTGGCTCCGGAGGACAGCGTTATATCGGGGTAGAGGTGTACTTTCTCCACATCCAGTCATGATTTTATAGACCTCTATCATGTCTCGTTTCCAATCTGAAAAGTCCCAGTCTTATTAATCTCTCTTCATATGGAAGCCATTTCATACCCCTAATAATTTTTGTTGCCCTTTTCTAAAGCTGTTCCAATTCCAATATATCTTTTTTGAGATGAGGCGACCACATCTCCAAGCAGTATTCAAAGTGTGGGTGTACCATGGATTTATATAGAAGCAATATGATATTTTTGGTCTTATTATCTATTCCTTGCTTAATGATTCCCAACATGCTGTTTGCTTTTTTGATTGCCGCTGCACATTGATTGGATGTTTTCAGAGGACTATCCACAATGACTCCAAGATCTTTCTTGAGTGGTAACAGCTAATTAAGAGCCCATCATTTTATATGTATAGTTGGGATTATGTTTTCCAATATGCATTACCTTGCATTTATCAACATTGAATTTCATCTGCCCACTCACCCAGTTTTGTGAGATCCCTTTGTAACTCTTTGCAGTCAGCTTGGGACTTAACTATCTTGAGAAGTTTTGTATCAGCTGCAAATTTTGCCACCTCAGACTTGTTTTTAGGGCTGTCAAGCGATTAAAAAAAGTAATCGTGATTAATTGCATGATTAATCCCACTGTTAAATAATATTTAAAATACCATTTATATAAATATTTTTGGGGTTTTCTGTATTTTCAAATAGAGGCTCAGGGCTGCGAGCTCTGAGCTTCAGCCCTGCTTGGGGCTCCAGTCCTTCTTGGGGCATGGGGCTCCAGCCTGACATGGGCCTCTAGTCCGCCTTGGGGGGCTTGGGGCTCCAGTCCCTCCGGGGGTACGGGGCACGGGGCTTCAGCTGCCTGGGAAGCTGAGGGATAGAGCTACTGGGGAAGCTGTGGGCTGAGACTGCTCCAGTCCCCCCACCATCTGGGAAGCTGCTCCAGACCCCCCTGTTGCCTCCAGAGCTGCAGGCTGGGGCTGCTCCAGTCCCCACCAACACCTGGGAAGCTGTGGCCTGGGGCTTCAGCCCCCGCTCCCCCGTTGCCTCCAGCCCTGCCCACAGGGCATGTGATTAACACATTAAAAAAAAATGTATTAATTTTGCTTTCAGTTAATCACAGGTGTTAACTGCAATTAATTGACAGCCCTACTTGTTTTATTGTTTTATCTCCTCCAGTGTATTTAAGCTTGTGACGGGTTGGATCACAGAAACCCACTTGGGAGCTGCCAGCTGATGTGCAAAGACTACTTCTGTTTCTATTCTCCCTGCTAGCTCAGTGTTTTCAGCACTCTGTCTTGTTGAAGCCAGACACACCCATCTGCTCCAGACACAGACCCAGAGTCTGAATAACCTGTCTCAAAGCTGCAGGTTTACCTGAGAACAGCTCACAGAAGTCTGCTTGCCCTTAGCACTCAGATGCCCAATTCCCAATGGGGTCTAAACCCAAATAAATCCGTTTTACCCTGTATAACGCTTATACAGGGCAAACTCATAAATTGTTCGCCCTCTATAACACTGATAGAGAGATATGCACAGCTGTTTGCCCCCCCAGGTATTAATACATACTCTGAGTTAATTAATAAGTAGAAAGTGATTTTATTAAATACAGATAGTAGGATTTAAATGATTCCAAGTAGTAACAGACAGAGCAAAGTAAGTTACCCAGCAAAATAAAATAAAATACGCAAATCTATGTCTTATTACACTAAATATAGATAAGATCCTCACCAGTTCCAAAATGTTCCCTTTTACAGGCTAATCTTCTTTTAGCCTTGGTCCAGCAATCACTCACACCCCCTGTAGTTACTATCCTTTCCTTCAAGTATCCTGGGGGGGTGGAGAGGCTTCTTCTTTAGCCAGCTGAAGACCAAAATGGAGGGGTCTCACCCGGTTTAAATAGACTGTCTCTTGTGGGTGGAGACCCCCTCCTCACCCTCTGTAGAATCCAGTCACAAAATGGAGATTCGGAATCACATGGGCAGGTCACATGCCCATGCATGACACAGGACTTGCAGGTAGCAGCCATTACCCACATGGTATCTTGCATGTCTCCAGGAAGACTTCTTATGTGGATTGGAGCATTCCAAGATGCATTGTTCCCCGACCGGGTACTTAACCTAGTGAATTCCTTCCTAAAGAGGCTGACCAAATGCCTCACAAACCTTAAGCAAGCAAGTATACAATCCATATTCTTAACCTCAAGTACAAAATGATATATGTGTACAAAAGGGATGAATAGATATAGTAGACCATAACCTTTACAGAGATATGTACCTGGCACGGGCAACACAAAACATATTCCAGTTATGTCATATTCCCACAATGCCTTATGGGAGGTATCGTCACAAAGCTGACGTGGCTGGACAACTATTTTAGCCCCCATTGGTCTGAATTGTACCCTGGTATGTCACAAGGTGCATGCGCACATGTGTGTGCAGGGTAATGTAGGAGGTACATGAGGGAGGGGGAAACTGGGATGTGTGTGCACAGGTAAAAGTAGGAGGTTCAAGAGGCAGATGGAATTTGAGAGATGTGTGTATGCAAGGAATTTTGGAGAATAGAAGAGAGAGAAAAACGGATTTAAACCTTGGCTGCTTGGTGCTGCTCCAGAGTGGTGTAAAGCAGCAGGGTATACTGGTTAGTCTTGGCCAGAAAGTTAAAATTAAAAGCAATGATTTAAAGTTGGTTCTTCATATCTTCAAATCATTGGAAATATCACAGGGTAACATTCCTTGTGACTTTCTTGTTTCTTGTTTAATTAGGAAATCCCCAGACAAAAGTAACATGAAAATGGAGTCAAGGCTGACAGTACATATCAATAATTTAGGATAAAATACATTACAAAAATATTGTAATTAACCCAAATCAAGCATTATAAACCCAGGAAATTCAGAGTTAAGGTTAAATTTAAAAGAAATTCAACAATGTAAATGTAGGGAAATGCACCGTTAAGGCACCCAGACAACCTTAACTTGGGGATGGGAGGGGGAATCTCATGTGTTTTTAAAAATCAGTTTAATCCAATCTGTTTAACCCAAACACTAAAATGCATTAATTATACACATATGGGTTTTGGACTATGGGAGAGAGTTAAGGATTTTTGTGTCCTAGCTATGCAAATCCAGACTAAACATGTTTGTATTTTTTAAAAGTTTAATCTTAACTGTTAATTGTTTGGGTTTATAACACTTGATTTATCAGTGGTTCATTTAGTTCAACATCCTGTCTGTGACAGTGACCAGTATTAATGGCTAGTGAGTGGTGCCTCTTCACAGTGACTGGTACCAGGTTCTTCAGAGGAATGTGCAAGAAACCACGAACCAGGCAATTATGGGATAACCTGCCCATATAGTGAGTTTCTTTCTAGCCCCCATAAGTTAGTCATTAGGCCCAAATTTGCCTTCATTGTATGCAGCCCCCTCTGCTCCAACCTCCCCAGGTCACTCTTCTGTTTGTTTGCTACCCTTTTGATTTTATTGTTCTGTAAATTTGATCTTGGTTGAATTTGCACCATAGAAATATCAGCCAAAGAAAGACATGAAGTAGTTTCTCAGTATTCAGAGGGCATTTTTTTTTTATCATATTTCCTCAAAAACAAAACAAAAAAGCCTTTGGATGTCCTTTTTTGGGGAAATAGATGAAGTTTGTTTAGTGCTGAGCTATTGTGGTTGTAGTCCACTCCTGTTTTATTTAAAATAAAACAAATCACACACAGTGATGAAATAAAAATAGCAAAGATAGAAACTGCAGCTTCTCTCTTTGTGTCTTGCTCACTTGCAAGCTAGTTGCTTGGAAATTACAAACACAGCACAAAGTTAAAACTCTCTAGAAATATGGAAAATAACCAGAGAAGGTTTATAACAGTGCTTCATTCTGTATCTGCAAGCAATGGGTGCCAGCAAAAAGGAAGACAGTTATTTCTCACAATAGCTAGTTCTGAGGCTTTTGATACGGTCTCCCACAGTTTTCTTGCCAGCAAGTTAAAGAAGTATGGATTGAATGAATGAACTATAAGGTGGATAGAAAGCTGGCTAGATCGTCAGGCTCAACAGGTAGTGATCAACGGCTCGATGTCTAATTGGCAGCGGAGTGCCCCAGGGGTCAGTCCTGGGGCTGGTTTTGTTTAACATCTTCATTAATGATCTGGATGATGTGATGGATTGCACCTTCAGCAAGTTCGTGGATGACACTAAGCTGGTGGCAGAGGTAGATACACTGGAGGGTAGGGATAGGGTCCAGAGTGACCTAGACAAATTGGAGGATTGGGCCAAAAGAAATCTGATGAGGTTCAACAAGGACAAGTGCAGAGTCCTGCACTTAGGAAGGAAGAATCCCATGCACCGCTACAGGCTGGGGACCGACTGGCTAAGCAGCAGTTCTGCAGAAAAGGACCTGGGGATTACAGTGGATGAGAAGCTGGATACGAGTCAGCAGTGTGCCCTTGTTGCCAAGAAGGCTAAAGGCATATTGGGCTGCATTAGTAGGAGCATTGCCAGTAGATCAAGGGAAGTGATTATTCACCTCTATTCGGCACTGGTGAGGCCACATCTGGAGTATTGCGTCCAGTTTTGGGCCCCCCACTACAGAAAGGATGTGGACAAATTGGAGCGAGTCCAGCAGAGGGCAATGAAAATGATTAGGGGGCTGGGGCACATGACTTACGAGGAGAGGCTGAGGGAACTGGGGTTATTTAGTCTGCAGAAGAGAAGAGTGAGGGAGGATTTGATAGCAGCCTTCAGCTACTTGAAGGGGGGTTTCAAAGAGGATGGAGCTCGGCTGTTCTCAGTGGTGACAGAGATGTTCTCAGATGACAGAACAAGGAGCAATGGTCTCAAGTTGCAGTGGGGGAGGTCTAGGTTGGATATTAGGGAAAACTATTTCAGTAGGAGGGCGGTGAAGCACTGGAATGGGTTACCTAGGGAGGTGGTGGAATCTCCATCTTTGGAGGTTTTTAAGGCCTGGCTTGACAAAGCCCTGGCTGGGATGATTTAGTTGGTGTTGGTCCTGCTTTGAGCAGGGGGTTGGACTAGATGACCTCCTGAGGTCTCTTCCAACCCTAATATTCTATGATTCTATGATATGTTTAACAGTTTTCAGTTAACTCAGGCAGAGGAAGTTAATGTTTGAGGATACCTGCACTCCATGTAAAAATGAAACACAGAAGGGAAAGGTGTGTTTAAACAGAGAGTACAAAAAGAAGGCAAAACCACAGAAGAATTTGGTTCTTCAGGCTTAGATCAGTCAATCGTGCAGTTTTGGGAGGCTGAGTCCATGATAAGAGATTACCCTCTAACTGCCTTTGGCAGGGGAGGACTTTTGACTGGGCAGCGGGGGAATAAGAGCAGTTCAAATGCATGTATGGGGGCTGGCAGCCCCCTCATCCCTCCTTCAGTTCTCTGTTTAGCCATTGGCTGGGTAAAGGGAGATGAGGGCAGCTGATTGGCTGCTGTGTGCCCTCCCCTGCCTATTTGAGCTAAACCTGGGCTTTGCAAAAGCCTTTTACTCTCTGGTTAGTTGCCTGTGGCACATAATCAGAGGTGGAGTAAGATTTATTGGCGCCCTGGGCACAAAGAACATTTGGGCCCCCCCACACCTCATTAAAAACACAAATGTATCAAAATGCATTAATACAAAGACTCTGTTCAGTGTTTACACACTGCATTAATAATGAAGCAAATCATATCCCAGTTCATTATGCCTAAACTGACTGCTCAATTTTTCACATAGAAAATGAATATGGCTAGATATTATCTATACCATTACACAAAGGTGTTCATTGATAATCTGGACAACACTGGTGTTACAAGAATCAGTCGTTCACAGGTCAACAAGTGGTTCTTTCATCTCCCCCAAGTTTTCTTAAACCTGACTAATATGCGGGGGAGCCCCTCACTAGTGGCGGCAACGCTTGCTGGTGGCCACTCTAACACTTTTTCCTAAAATACTTAATTAACTTTAGGAAAAACAAATAAATATGCACATATACATGTCCAAATCATTGCAATTTATTTATGTAGGGTCTTTATTTGCAGACTCAATGTCATAGGTTTCACCCCCACTCTGAACTTTAGGGTACAAATGTGGGGACCTGCATGGGAACTCATAAGCTTAATTACCAGCCAAATATTGGAGTCATTTGGGAAACTCTGTCTTCTCCCCCAAAAACCTTTCCCTCCCAAGTACTATAACCCTTCCCTGGGTAGTTTTGAGAGACTCCTCCACCAATTCCCTGGTGAACACCGATCCAAAAATCCTTGGATCTTAAAACAAGNATAATAAAAAAGTAATGTACAGTTGTCTCTAGTCTGTACTGGACCTAAACAGAATAGAAACATAAAGAAGGTGCTTTGCATGTTCTTGTCTTTTCTTGTTTGTTTGTTTCTTTTGGTTGCTTGTTTTTTAGACTTGTGAGCTAGTAAGTCTACTGCTGTGAAAAGTGATACGTGTATGTTAATATAATTTTTCACAGTCTCCCAGCTAGCTACTAAGTCTGCTGTGAAAAGTGACATTAACAAACATACAAATATCACTTTTCACAGCAGATTTACTCAATCCCATCAAGGCTGGGGACAAATTACCAACTCAGAATCACAGGGCTCCGGTAGTTTCATTGCTGTGTAGACTTCTGGGCTTGAGCTGGAGCCTGAACTCTGGTATCCTCCCACCACCCAGGGTCTAGAGCCCAGGCTCAATTGTATTTGCATATCCATACCGGCTAAGCATTTTAGGCCCATATCTATGTACAAAGACGATCATTTGATAATTGCTGGCATTATGGAAATAAGCAATAAATTCAAATGGTTCAGTTTTCAAATAAACTACATGGATGAGACGCAACTGCAGTGTGATTGTGACATTCCCCTGGTATTATCTGGACCGGTGATCTGCTAGGTCACTCCAATCCTCGACTCTGGGAGCCAGCCTTACCCTGCTCTGCTGTGAGAACCCCCACTCCCTGGCTGTTCACACACAGCCTCTAGCATGTAAGCCACTCCCAGCTATGTGAGTGAGCATTTTGGGCCAGCCGCTGCTTGGATTGTGCAACCGAATGACATTAGCCAATATCTCCGGTCCCAGACACAACCTTAGGAACCTCCTGTGATGGGTTAGATCACAGAAACCCCCTTGGGAACTGCCAACTGATGTGCCAAGACTACTTCTGCCCCTGCTTTCCCTGCCAGCCTTGGAATCCAGCACCCTGTCTTGTTGAGCCAGACAGACACGCCAGTCTGCTCCAACACAGACCCAGGGTCTGAACCACGTGCCCCAAAGCTGCAGTTCACTGAAAGCAGCTTACAGAAGTGTTCCTGTCTTTAACACTCAGATGCCCAACTCCCAATGGGGTCTAACCCCCAAATAAATCCATTTTACCCTGCGTGGCAGGCCGTGTACCCCAGCGCCCCCTAGTGGCAGGGATAGGATGGGGTGTCAGCGCTTCGCCACTCTCTAGTCCTCATGTCTGCCCCTCTGCGGGCGTTCAGTGATGGCCGCTTGGCCCCTCTCTCTCTCTATTATCGCCCCTACCTGGCGTGGTAGTGCGTCCTAGGAGTCAGGGTCTATATACACCCCCTTACGTACGGGGTAGCACGGCCTAGCGGCCAGAGTCCATAGGCACCCCCTTACGAGCGGGGTAGTACGGCCTAGCGGCCAGAGTCCATGGACGTCCCCCTGCAAACGGGGTAACACGGCCTAGCGGCCAGAGTCTGTAGAAACCCCCTTGCGAGCGGGGTAGCATGGCCTAGCGGCCAGAGTCTGTAGAAACCCCCTTGCGAGCGGGGTAGCACGGCCCAGCGGCCGGAGTCCATATAAAAACCCCCTACGAACGGGGTTTAAGGGGGTGGGGTAGGGGGACTCGGGCCCGCCCTCTCCACCGAGCCCCAACCCAGGGCCCGGGTAGTGACAAGCTCTCCTTGCCACTCGCTTGGCGGGGATCCGCCCGAAACACGCCGAGCGGCAATACAGCTCTAATGCTGGCAGTCTCTAAAGTTCCCCTGGGTAACTTCCTACCGTTAACGACAGATCGTCTGCGATGGGGGGTGTCCTCTGGTCGCTTCCTCCCTGGTGGCGTCCCCTGTTGCGGTCTCAGGTGACGCCTCTGCTCGGCTGATGCCTCGGTCCTGGTGCACAGGCTCTCCCTCCTCAGGAGCTGGCGGTGTGCGTCCTTCTCTGGTGGTCAGCCTAGACTGAGCAGGGCTGCAGGCTTTTATACCTGTCTGCCAGTTGGAGCATGCCCAGCAGAGCTTCCGGGGCGTGGCTTCCTCTGCTATGAAAGACGGGTTAACCCCTGCTGTACCAGTGCGGGGCCATCCCGCCCCGTCACTCCCTGTATAAAGCTTATACAGGGTAAACTCATAAACTGTTTGCCCTCTATAACACTGATAGAGAGATATCACAGCTGTCCTTCCTGCCCCCCCCCCCCCCCCCCCCCCCCCGCAGGTATTAATAAATACTCTGGGTTAATTAATAAGTAAAAAGTGATTTTATTAAATACAGAAAGTAGGATTTAAGTGATCCCAAGTGGTAACAGACAGAACAAAGTGAATTACCAAGCAAAACAAAATAGAACACGCAAGTCTATGTCTAAGAAAACTGAATACAGATAAAAACCTCACCCAGTAAGTTTCCTTTTACAGACAAGTCTCCTTCTAGTCTGGGTCCAGCAATCACTCATACCCTCTGTAGTTACTGTCCTTTGTTCCAGTTTTATGCAGGTATCCTTGGGTGTGGGGAGGCTATGTCTTGAGCCAGCTGAAGACAAAATGGAGGGGTCTCCCAGGCTTAAATAGACTTTCTCTTGTGGGTGGAGATCTCCTGCTCTCTCCTAGGCAAAGTCCTGCTCCAAGATGGAGTTTTGGAGTCACATGGGCAAGTCACATGTCCATGCATGACTCAGTCTTTACAGGCAGCCGTCATGGCGTACCTGCTACCTTGAACGTCCTCATGTAGACTTCTTATGTGGATTGGAGCCTCCCAAGATCCATTGTCCCTTAAGTGCTTCTTGATTGGGCACTTAATTTGCACATTCCTTTCTCAAGAAGCTGACCAAATACTTTACAAAGACTACTTAAAAATCAAGCCAGTGTCCAGCCAATATTCATAACTTCGAATACAAAAATGATACATGCATACAAATAGGATTAATAGATGCAGTAGATCAGGGGTAGGCAACCTATGGCACGTGTGCCAAAGGCGGCACGCAAGCTGATTTTCAGTGGCACTCACACTGCTCGGGTCCTGGCCACCAGTCCGGGGGGCTCTGCGTTTTAATATAATTTTAAATGAAGCTTCTTAAACATGTTAAAAACCTTATTTACTTTACATACAACAATAGTTTAGTTATATATTATAGACTTATAGAAAGAGACCTTCTAAAAACGTTAAAATGTATTACTGGCACGCGAAACCTTAAATTAGAGTGACTAAATGAAGACTCGTCACACCACTTCTGAAAGGTTGCCGACCCCTGCAGTAGATCATAACCTTTACAGAGATATGTTACATGGCATATGTAGCATAAAACATATTCCAGTTATAGCATATATACATTCATAAGCATATTCCCATGAAGCCACCGTCACACCTCCGTCTTGCAGTGTCCAGTTATGCCCGCTGGACACTGCAAGCTTATATAAGTTCATCAATTTAACAAAGAAATTGATATGCACCAGTCTTGTAATCCCAAGGGGAGTCTCTGACACGCTTCAAACCACACGCACTGCATGGGAAGAAGTGGGTTTTTTACCCACAAAAGCTTATGCCCAAATAAATGTTAGTCTTTAAAGTGCCACCAGACTCCTCATTGTTTTTGTAAAAACTTATGCTTTATTTCCAATCTGAATTTGTCATCCCGACGTTATTGTGAAGGGTGGGAGAAGGAGAGGAACAGATATAACAAATATGTTTTGAGGATTCTACCCCCACCCCCAGCTACCTGTCAACTGTCAAACCTCCTGAAAAAGGTACTTAATTGAATTATAGTGTACAGAACCATATTTATTTTCTGGTCAGTGAGAAATCAAGTCAGTTTATTTTTCACTTCCTTCTTGTTTCATTTTATAAGTTTCTTAGCTATTACCTCATTCATTCCATGGCTAATGCTGAACATTGAGGATTCTTTTTCATGGTCTAAGGCTTCTCAGTAATCACATAAGACATAAACCTTCTACTTTATTAACCTAAGCATGCAAAAACTGCAGTTAGAAATTCAGTTTTATTTTCTTACACCTTTCTTAAAGGACGGAAATCTTAACAAGTTTCAACAAAAATGTTATCAGCTTATTTACAAAGTTATTGATTTTTTAAATCGATTCACACAACCAAACACACACAAAAGAGTAGACAGAAGAAGAGGAGGAAGGAAAAGAAGAAGCTCTACTGTGGTCTGATGGGGTGGCTGCCAGTTGTTACTTCAAACAGAATCAGGTACTTTTCTCAGGAAAGCAAAGATCCTGACCCAATAGAGGTCAGGTCATAAGCCTGAACTGGAGATGATTTTCAGATAGTGGATGGAGTTTCCCTCCTTTCCAGGTGTTAGAAACCAGAAGAGTCAATTTCAGATAAGGAGACAAAGACCAAGTCTGAAGGTATGTCTACACGGCAATCATGGGGTAGACATACCTGAGCTAGTTTTAATCACAGTAGCTCAGGTATTGGAGCAGTGACACTATGGCAGCATGGGTTTCAGAGTGAGCCAGCTGCCCAAGTAATTACCCAGGGTCCCAGGCAGGCTTCTACAGCCCACACTGAAGCCCATGCTGCTGCAGATTCACTACTCGGTATCCGAGCTAGCCAGATTAAAGCTAGTTTGGGTATCTCTACACAAGCTGCAATCACAGCTGTGACTGCAGTGTGGACATACCTTGGAGAGAGAATACACTGATAAAACCTTAGAAATACTACAGCCTGATGTTTAATCAGTTTGACAACCATTAGGTTCATAACTCAGATCCAAAAAAATAAGAAAAGCAAATGAAAAATATAGATGCTAAAGCCCTAGTGAAACACAGCCATCAAATGCTGCACCCTTCCCCCTGCCCTTTGAGATTCCATAAATCATGGAAAGCTACCAGGCTAAGCATAATATTTCTTTCAGAATTGACAGTAGCTTTTTAATCCAAACAAGGAACCTTTCAACAGTTTCAAATCACATCAACAAGACCCCAGTTTTCAAAACAAAGTTCAAACAAGATTTCCAATATGGATTGAGTTCTCCTTACCTAGACATTGATTATGTTATTTTAGGCCTTTCCCTAAAACTCCATAGCCCAAAGGCCATAAGAGAGGGGCTTTCAAAAGCATGCAGGACAGGACTAAGCAACGTTAGATGACATCATGGGGGGGAAATACATTGTTGGTCCTTTTGGCCTGAGCGGTTAGCCAATATTCAGGGCCTTGCTGGGTTGTTTGTTAGAATGAGAAATAGATGATGCAAGTCAGGTATTTCTTAGGTGCAATCCTGTTTGTTTACAAAGAATGTGCACAAAGTTCAGTTCTTCTGACCACAGCAGGAACAAACAACAGCAGGCCATTTCCTTGTTCATAGTTTTCAAGCCTGCCTCTCCAGTCAGCTCTGTGCCCCAGGAGCTCTGTCTCTCTGCTCCTTCTCAGGATCTCACAATTGCTTTTCTCACTATCTGCTGGCTTTCTGTCTCTTACACAGAGAGACACCCAGCTGACCAAACAATTCTCTAGCCCTTGTGTTTATAGTCAGGGAACCCCTCAGCCCACACAACTTAGCTCTACTCAGGCTTTGCCATGCAGCTTAGTGCCTTGTGTGGTACCCTGCTATTATTTCCAGCTATCACTACCTAAAAGGACATTTAATTGCACCTTCCATTGAGCCTGAAAGAAGGGGGTTTAGCACACCCAGCAGCTTTAACCAGCTCTGTAACTGCCTAAGATCAAAGACCCTCTTGATGGCAGCTATTAACACTTCCATCTTAAAAATATGAATAAAACCTAAAGTGTCTTTAAAATTAGTTTAATCTACCCTGGGACCACAAACACTAAAATGTCTTTATCATAGTTATATGGTTATTATATAACATCACTAAAGGGCAAAGTTAAGTTGTTTGGGTGCCTTGACCATCCGTGTCTATACACTAACATGTTTGGATTTCTTTTAGTGTAGGCTTAACTCTGAATTTTCAGGGTTTGTAATGCTTGGTTCAGGATAATTACAATATCCCTTGAACTATTGATACATACTCTCAATTGTAACTCCATTTTAATGTAAGTATTTTTCATCATGGAATACATAGTTACATTTTATGTATTTCCATAAATGACCATTTTTCCTTTTTCTTTATAACCAGGAAACCACTTTCACTGCTTCATCAGTTTCTCTTCATCAGTTACTCTTCATTGTTTTACAATCCCATCCTTGTCACCAGAATTCTTGTTATATTTTCATAAATAAAAAGCAGAACATGAATTTGGAGTCCAATTACTTTTATCATACATGAAGGAAGACTACAAATACCTTTGAAAATCTGGCTTTCAGTCTCTCTGTGCCTCAGTGCCCCTTCTGTACAATGGGGATAACAGCACTGCTCTATCTCACCAAGGGGCTGTGAGGAGAAATAGGTTAGACATTGTGAGGTGCTCAGATACTATGGTGATGGGGCCACATAAGTACCACAGGTAGACAGGTCCATCTTTAGGATTTATGGGGCCCTACACAGTATTATTAAACTGGTGCCCCTATGCTCCACTGAAGGTGGTCCCCAGCTGGCGCCGCTGACCCCAGTGTGTTGAGGGGGCCATCACCCCCCACCCACGGACCCCCAGAATCCCCCCCCTTTGCTGGCACACACTGAGCTTCATACACAGCAGACATTGCAGCAGTGGCTCAAGTCAGGCTTCACGCTGTCACGTGGGGGCTGCATCTTAAAAGACTACCTGCAGCCCCTAGCCACTCCTGGCTCACCACAAGCATTTTGACAGGAAGTACCAAGCACTGCAGTAATAACAACAATAATACAAGTGTGTGTGTGTGCACGCGCGCATGCGTGTATATGACAGTATGTGTGTGTGAGAGAGAGAGCCAGTGCATGTGCGAGAGACAGAGAGAACACCAGTGTGTGCGTGTGTGACTGTGTGTTGGGGGACTGTGTGACAGAGTGTGTGTTGGGGAGTGTGAGACTGCATGTGTGTGAAAATCCATATTGGGGACTGGGACTCATGAGAGGCAGAGTGTATGTGGGTGTGAGAGCCAGTCTGTGTGTGAGAAAGACTGTGTGTGTGTGTGTGTGTGTGTGTGTGTGTGTGTGTGTGTGTGTGTGTGTGTGTGTGTGTGTTAGGGAAGTGTGAGACACAGTAAGCACACTGTCACTTTAGGTTCCCACCTCTCTCCCTCCCCCGCTTGGTCCGGTTGCCCCACCCCCACTGACTCACGTGGAAGTTTTGCTCCTCCAGTCCTACTCCCAGCCTGGCCCTCACCAGAGACCAAGAGGCGCAGGCAGCAGGGTCCAGGAAGGGACTCCAAGCGGCGGTGGGTCCCTCAGTCCCTCTCTTCCTTTTTGAGTTGCCGCCGAAGTGCCTCCTGGCCACTTGTGACTGGCTGCGCCACTCTGGGCTCCCTGGGGCAGGGGTGGCAGAGCTGGAGGCTGGAGCCCTCAGCTAGCCAGCCAAGGAGCGAGTGAGGGAGGGGGCGGGGTTGGGGTCAGGGAGAAGCCTGCCAGCCCAGCGCGAGGGGGGCCGGAGAAGAGAGGATTCCAGCCGCGGCTAGCAAGGGGAATGGTGCCCCAAATTTTCAGGTGCCCTGCACAGCCACGTATGCTGCGTATGCCTAAGGACGGCCCTGCAGGTAGAGAGGGAACTTCTCTATACCACTGCTATCCCTTCTCCTGGTTTTGGCCTCTTCTTTTCACCTACGCCCCTCAAATCTCGCTCTTTTCTGAATGTAAATTTGGCTCAGAGGGCTTGACTGTATTTCTTCTGAGTCCCCTGCATTTTCTCTTCAACACCTCCTACCCTCTGCTCATCAAACAACTTCCAGATCCTTAATTTAATTACCATCCCTTTCTTATCTTAATCACTCTGCCTCTGTTTGTAAACAAAATACAGATTCCCTACCCCAGGGGCCCCTGTCCTCTGCAGAACTTACATTCCACACTAATGCTGTGCTGTAGTTAAGAGCTCCGTCTGGGAGCTTGCACACCTCCTGTATAAAACTCAGGAGGGGAGGCAGGAGTCCCCCTTGTCCTCCCAAATGATGCCCCTGTGGACCTGCACAAAGCGGAAATAGCGGCGCCAAGGATCTGGATCAGTCCATGTATGGCTATGCAGCCAGTTTTGATGTATTTATGTCATTGTGACATACCAGGGTACAGTCCAGATCAGTGAGGGGCTGTGTTACCCTGCTTTTTGACCTGGGGTGCCTTGCAATGCCTTGCCGCTGTAACCTCCAACCTGGACTGCTCACAAACAGCCACCAGCATGCAGGTCACTCCCAGATGTATTTGTATAACTGAAGCCTGCCAGTCACCTTGGCTCTCACCTACCTTGATGATACAGCAGAATGGACCCTAACACACCCCCAGTCCCAGCCTTTCCCGCAGAAATGTATGTTTTGTACTCCAGCCCTCTCCTGGACAGTACAAATATATTGTCTCTTATTCCTTTAAGGGAATACCAGCCTGCTATCCCAAATAGAGTTATCCAGACACGTTAACTTAAACACACTGGATTAGATAAAACAATAAAACAAGTACATTAACTACAAAGAGATAGCTTTAAAGTGAGTACAAGTAATGAGCCATAAGAGTCAGAAAGGGTTACAAGAAAAATACAGATAAAACACTTACTAGTGCCTAACAAACTATATTAGATGCAAGCAAAATTTCTCACCGCATGCTTCTAGCAAGATTACTCTCCTAACTCTTCAGGTCAGGGTCCCCACTCACCCCCAAATCCAATGGTTGTTTCCTTTGTCTTCTCATGTGCAGAGAATGTGGTGGGCAAGGAGCCTTGGGGTATTTGCCCCTCCTTTTTATAGTTTCAGTCCCCCTCTTGAAAAACATTTTCAGCTGAGAACCAGGAGACAAAGAGTCTCTGTGGAAGATATTCCCTGCTCTGTTTTTTTTTCCACCTGATTGAGTTTCCTTTGTTTTCCCTTCCTGCTTGATGACTTTGTTAATTGCTTACATGCAAATTAAGGAAAGCACACATTCTTTTCTTTAGGGTAGACCTGTTTGCTGACTTCTGCCTGGGCAGGGCTGTGGTGTTTGGAACGTGTTAATAACACCATAAGCAGGAATCTTATAACTTCACATACAATGTTGTCACACATATTTTATCAAGACAATACTGACCAGAAAATTATGAGTTTTCAAATGATACCTTACAAAGAATACTTTATACAAAGATTATTACAATAGTGCATAGGATGTGAATACAGGGATATATTCGATCACAGTCATGTACCTTTTTAATTCTATTATTTGATGAGAAACATTGTCCAACCTTCATTTGGTAAGGCAACAAATAATTCCTGACTGACGAAGCAGAGCCGACACATGGCGGGGCATGGCAGGTCAAGTGCCCTCCCCCCCAGATTGGCCTGCCGAGGGCAGGAAGAGAGAGGGGCTTTGTCCTTCTCTCCCTGCACCTCCCCCATGGCACATTCGCCATTGTACCTGGCAACAGGGTCGGGAGCAGAACGGAGCCGCTTCTGCCTGAGAGAGCCTGACTGGCAGGCAGCAGCGTCCCGCTCCCTACCCAGGCTCAGCTGCCAGGGAAGGGACTGAGCATGCCCAGGAGAGGGGAACTCCGGATCGCTCAGCCCATCTCTGGCAGGAGGGCCCAGGGACAGAGGCCATGTGAGTGGGAGCCTACTCTCCCCCCTGGCATGTTTCTGGCTCACTCAGCCCCTGATCCCAGCAGCTGGGGTGGCAGTGGGATGCCCCCCACCCGGGCCCTGCTGCCAGGAACAGGAGCCGAGTGAGCCGAAGCTTCCCCTTCCGCCCCCCAGCATGTTTGGTCCCTGTGCCCAGCAGCTGAGCTGCCGCTGCCTCCCAGCCAGGCTCTCTCAGGTAGAAGCAACTCCATCCCGTTCCCTGCCCAGCTGCCAGGGAGAGCCGCCGAACTTGCAGGGGGGAGGTGCAGGGAGAGAAGGACAACCCCCACAGTTAACATGGGGTGGGGAGAGTGCAGCAGTGCAGAGTGGAGGGTTCACTGAGCAGGGGAGACATTTGGGGTGGTCACGAGTCCTCCACTTTTGACTGTGCCCCCCCAGTATGGAGAGGCACAAGTCATCTATGTGACTGTGACGGGGCGCACTTGCCCCGCACTGGTACTGCGAGGGTTAATGCCACTCTCTGGGAATGGAGGCAGTCTACCCTCCTTCTCTAGTTTAGTGTTTGTTTTATTTAAGGGACATTCTTATTAAGGGGGGAGGGATATGTTGTGTATTTGGTTGTCGTGGTAATAGAACCTTGTGTTGCTATGGCAACTGAGTTAGATTATTAGGGGATAGCCCAGCCAGCTTCGGCTGGGCTGTTGGTTAGTTCTGAGTGTGGAAATAAATGGCTGCTGCAAGGTTTACAGCACTCTGTGTCTCCAGTGATTTCTTCCTAAAACTGTTGCCCCCAAGGATATAACAACGTGGCGACGAGGATGGGATATCTGTGCTGCCCCAGCAACAGAAGGAAGTAGAAGTTAAGGTACAAAAAACAAACGAACAAACCTTGTTTGCTGCTGGAAGGGGGTGAGACCTGGCTTGTTTGCACTGACTGTGCAAACTGAAACTAAAATCATGGCTACACTTACAGGGCCACTGGAACCTTTTGAGGAGACTATAGTGCAATGGCTTGTATATACTGACCGTTTTGAGCTTTTTGTTATTGCAAATGACATTACAAAAGAGAAGAAGGTGCCAATATTCTTAAGTGTTGTAGGGGCTAAGACCTACTCCCTGCTACGCAACTTACTGCACCCTGTTGTGAAAGTCACCAAGTGATTTCCCTTCCCTGAGAAAACCCCTATGGCAATTTGTATTAGTGGCCACTAGGGGGAAGCAGAAGCCACACTAACAACAAGAACCCTGAACTTTTCAACTGTGTTTTTCTAATTCCCTTGAGCCAGGAGATGCTGGTTCCAAACTAGTTTTCACTGACCAGATAGTAGAAGCACAGGGTCTGGAACCACCAATCAAGTGCTAACACGGCAAGGGTCTCTATCTGAATGTGTATAAAGGATCTGTGAAACTTGTGTAAGTCAGAGTCTTTGTACCAAGGTGCAAGCTCTCCTTTATTCTGCAGAATAAAGCCTCTTTTTCCTTATCTCTGTCTGGTTGTTTTGGCTCTCAACTAGGCGGACCCGATATTTCGGTAACACTGTTAAGCCAGAAACTAAATCTTACAGTGAAATTGTGGAAATTCTGGGGTCCCATTTTTCTCCAAAACCACTGGTAATTGCTGAAAGATATAGGTTCCGCAAAAGAGACCAGAAAGATGACGAAACAGTTGTACAATTTGTAGCAACTTTGAGAAAGCTTGCAGAACACTGTGAATTTAAGGAGATGTTAAATGATGCCCTACGTGACAGGTTAGTGTGTGGCCTGCACAGTGAAGCTATACGGAAGCGCCTATTGACAGAGGCTCAGCTTACCTTACAGAAGGCCATTGATATTGCTGTCTCCATGGAACTGGCTACAAAGGAGGCACAATCCATTGGTGCATCCCCTAGGGTGCATAAGGTGTCACAAGAAACTGTGGGGAATCAGGAATGTTACCACTGTGGTAAGCCGGGTCACCCTGCATCAGAATGCTGGTGGAAGGACCTGGTGTGTCGACACTGTGGCAAAAAGGGACACCTTGCGTATTCCTGTAAACAAAAGAAAAAGAGGCCTGTGGTCTGGCCGACCAAAAATGGAAATCTGCATACCCTAGAGCAGACCCAGGATGGCCAAGGAGACACCTCCTCACAAGAAGAAGAGCCACTCCACGTTTTGTCTTTGGCAGTGGGCTCACATGAATACTGGGTAACCCTGTTGTTGGACGGCAAACCTATACGCATGGAACTGGACACCGGTGCAGCAGTTTCACTGGTCTCAGAGACTGTGTATAAAGAAAAGCTACAGCATCTTCCGCTTAAAGCAACAAAAACAGTGCTGAAGACATATACGGGAGAAGCTGTGCCCATGTTGGGCACTACTGATGTTAAGGTGGAGCTCAATGGACAGACTGCTAAATTGCCACTGTTTGTGGTGAGAGGTAATTACCCAGCCTTAATGGGTAGGTCTTGGCTTAGGGAGATCCAGCTGAATTGGGCAGAAGTGCACCGAGTGACTAAAGAAGAAACCGGTCTGACCACTATACTAAGGAGACATGCTGCTGTTTTTGGAGAGGATCTGGGAAGTATGAAGGGAATCACTGTGACATTGAACATTAAACCTGACAGTCAACCAAAATATCTGAAAGCCAGAACTGTGCCATATGCCATCAAGCCGAAGGTTGAAGCGGACCTGGAGCGCCTGGTCACAAATGGAGTCCTAATACCAGTTACCCATAGCCCATGGGCAACTCCTATTGTTCCAATAGTGAAGAAAGATGGCTCCCTCCGGATTTGCGGTGATTTTAAGGTCACTGTCAACCCAGTGTTGTGTGCAGAGCAATACCCGCTTCCCCGCATCGATGACCTCTTCGCAGGCCTGGCTGGGGGACAAAAGTTCAGTAAGATTGATCTGAGTCAAGCGTATTTACAGATGCACGTTGATGAAAAGTCCCAAGAGCTGTTGACTATTGTGACGCATAAGGGGCTTTATCGATACTGTCGCCTACCCTTCGGAATAACATCTGCTCCCGCCCTGTTCCAGAGGGCTATGGACCAGATCTTGTGTGGCTTGCCAGGAGTCCAGTGCTATCTGGATGACATCCTGGTCACTGGAAGGAATGAGGAGGATCACCTAAAGAATTTAGAGGCTACCCTACAAAGACTGGAAGAGTACGGACTGCGAGTCCGCAAAGACAAGTGTGAATTCTTCCAGCCCTCTGTTGAATATTTGGGACACATCATTGATGCTACCGGTCTTCGTAAGGCCCCTGCCAAAGTTAAGGCTATTGTGGAGGCTCCCCCTCCTCGAAATGTTAGCCAGCTTCGCTCGTTTCTAGGACTATTGAACTATTATGGAAAGTTCATCTCACAGTTAGCCACACTGCTAAAACCACTTCACGAACTCCTTGGGCAGAACAAGGCCTGGAAGTGGACTGAAGCCTGTGATGTTGCATTTAACAAAGCTAAGGATGCATTGCTAAATTCTGAAGTTCTGACGCACTTTGATCCATCCTTACCCCTACAGTTGGCCTGTGATGCGTCCCCTTATGGAGTGGGAGCAGTCGTGTCACACATTATGCCTTCGGGAGAAGAGAGACCTATTGCTTTCGCTTCACGCACTCTAAGCAAAGCAGAAACTAACTATGCCCAAATCGAACGTGAGGCATTGGGAATCGTTTTCGGAATTCGGAAGTTTCATCAGTACCTGTTCGGACGGAAGTTTACTCTTCTCACAGACCATCGACCCCTGACTTCAATTTTTGGACCCCACACCGGCATTCCTCCATTAGCTGCTAGTCGTATGCAACGGTGGGCACTGTTGCTTTCCGCGCACACATATGACATCAAATATCGGAAATCCACTCTGCACGGCAATGCGGATGGTCTCTCAAGGCTGCCTTTGCCAGTCAACCGTCAAGATAGTGCCCAGAAGGAAATCTTTTACTTTGCACAGGTAGAGAATACACCCATCACCGCTACTCAGGTAAAGAAGGCAACTCGAGTTGACCCAGTATTGTCCCAAGTTATGGACCTGGTGATGCATGGAACATCTCGACGAACCTCTCTGGTCTCACCTGACGTTGTTACCTACATCTCCAGGAGAATGGAGTTATCAATCCAATCTGGTTGTTGTTGTGGGGGAGACGTGTCATTATCCCACCACCACTGAGATCACAGATGTTAGAACAGCTCCATTCCGGTCACTGTGGAATAGTGCGCACGAAGGAAATTGCACGAAGCTATTTTTGGTGGCCTGAATTGGACAGTGCTATTGAGGAGAAGGCAAGAGCTTGTATGTCATGTCAGGGTGTGAGGAATGCACCCCAGTGGGCACCCCTACATCCATGGGACTGGCCTGAAAACCCGTGGCAACGTATTCACGTTGACTTCGCTGGCCCCCTTGAAGGAAGCATGTTCTTGGTGGTGGTAGATGCCCATTCTAAATGGCCAGAAGTCTCTATAATGCAGTCCACTACTGCAGAGAGTACTATCCAAAAACTACGAGGACTCTTTAGTCGTTTCGGTCTGCCAGAACAACTTGTGAGTGACAACGGACCGCAGTTCGTCTCTCAGGAGTTTCAAAGGTTTATGAAGGCAAATGGGATACACCACATCACTTCAGCACCATATCATCCATCCACCAATGGATTAGCTGAAAGATTTGTGCAGACAATGAAACAAGCTTTGAAATCGGCAAGGGGACAATTATCCATTCAAAAGCGTCTGGACACCTTCTTACCATCTTCGACTGGGCTGTTGTGTTGGTTAGTTCTGAGTGTGGAAATAAATGGCTGCTGCAAGGTTTACAGCACTCTGTGTCTCCAGTGATTTCTTCCTAAAACTGTTGTCCCCAAGGATATAACACCCTGATGCTCAATGGACTTCAGTGCCTGGAAGTGCGGTAGGAAGTGACCTCGGGAGGCTGTGTGAGTGGTGCCTCCCACCTGAGTGAGGTCAGTGTGTTTTGATGGGATTCCCTGCTGACCTAGTGGTGGGCCACTGTCAGGGCTCTGGGTTGAGGCCTGATGGAGCTGGGTGGGCCTGAGCCTCTCTACCTGGTGGCGGCCCCTTCCTCTTCCCTGGGTACTAGCCGCTAGGCTGCACTGCCCTGTGTCTGGAGGCTGTGATATTGACTCTGGCCACTAGGTGCACTGCTGTGAATGCAAGGGCTGCTGTAATTGACTCTGTCTGCTAGGCCATGCTGAACTGAACGTAAGGGCTGCTGTAAGTGCCTCTGGCCATTGGGCCACACAACCTTGAGAGGAGAGTGGCCATATTGACTTTTCTTATTAGTCCTCACCACCCCAAGACAAAGGTTGGTTGAAAGGATGTGACCATGGGGAGGTAATTACCTCGCCCCACCCCAAGAGGGGATGGGGCGCACTTGCCCCATGACAGTGACGAAGGGTACATAAATGTTGAAAAGCACCAATATTTGATGTTGCCATTAGTTACTGATGGGTAAATGAGAACAACAGATTAGTCCAGATTAGTAGTCTCAGAAGTCCAGATCCTCAAAGGTTTTATAGGTGCTTTGAAATCAATGGGAGTCAGTGAGATTGGTCAATGGAATTACAATGGGGTAAAACCAGTGCCAGTGAGATTGTAATAAAGTTGCAAGAAAAAAACCAATCAACAGATTGTGAAGATTACATTAAGTCCTTATAAGCAGGATGGCTGACCTGCTTTATGGTTTCAGCTAGAAGTTTGAGTGACCAGCCTCTTCCCCCTTCCTGTTTATCAGACTCTTAGTGTGAAATTTTTCTCATTAAGTTTGAAGGTGAGGGTCATATTTTGTCTTCAATAGTAAGAACGGATAAAAAGACCTTTGAATGGAAGATGAGGAGGGTTGCACAGCACTTCACTTCAAAAAAAGGAAGAAAAGATCAAATACAGGTAAGATTAATATATCTGAATTCTTCTATATATAATGAAATTGTTACTCAGTTTAGCATTGTAAGTGCTGGCTGTTGGAGTTGTCATCGAAAGTGCACTTACTGTTCAAATCCTGTTAGGAATGTTTCATAAAGAAACTGAACCTACAAAATGGCAATAACTTCAGCAGCATTACCAAAGCATTTTGTAGGTTCAGTTTCTTTATGAGACATTCCTAACAGGATTTGAGCACTAAGCATGTACGGAGGGAAAATGAGATAGATAGCTGATCAAACAGACTCCAAACATAGGAGGCTTAAAATGAATAGAATTTGCTAACAGAAATCTCATTGGACAATAAGATGTACTGGCTAAATGTTCCTTTGTTTTACAAATGAACAATTATGTTTTATTATTACAAGAGAGAGCAAATTTTATTAACTATGCCAGTGTAAATCAGGAGCTATTTTATTGACTTCAGTTGAGCTTCTCCAAATTTATAACAGTTTAATTGAGAACATAATTAGGGCCAAAATACAGAGTACACAACCCACAGAGTTGAAAACCAATTGGGAGATGATTACAATACTTTACATCTATAATGCCTTTTATATGAGGATCTCCAAGTGTCTCCCAAATGTTATTTGAACTCCACAATACTCCTGTAATGTAGAAGAGTAAATATTTTTATTCCTATTTTAGAGATGTAGAAATGGAGGCAAAGAGCCGTTAAGTGAGCTGCCCAAGGTCACCCAGTAAATAAGTCAGGTTTAGAACTCCACAGTCCTGCTCTAGCCACCAGACCATGCATCTTTTCAAAAAGGAGTGTTGCAAATGTGGATACAGGCAAAAAAACATGACTTGGCAGCAGTGGGATTTGAATTCAGCCACTAAAGAGAATAATGATTTTAACTAGACTATTAGGCTATATATCATAAATCATGTACCCAAGGCTACACAGTAAGTTACTGGCAGAGCCATTAGAAATTGGCAGTTGTGGCTTCCCTTGTTGTGTTCTAACCACTAGACAATGTCTGAGACAAAAATATAAACATACCCTCAACCATTTTGGTCACAGCAGATTGACAATGAATGATATACAGTCCATTAACATACCTTTTACCATCTGAAAAAGGAAGAAACTTAAGTACATTGTGGATATATACTTTGGTAGATCTATCCATTTGACTCATTACTATTTGGAGTAGACAGACACAGTATAGAAATTCCATAATAATTCTTATGAAAAATCCAAATTAGAAAAAGAACAGTTCAGCCACATGTGCAGAGATGTGCTATCTAGAAATCAGCCATGTTACAAAAGTGTTAGTCAAAGTTAGCCTATTATGTAAGCTCGAGTAAATTCAAATCATTTCTTGATTTTTCACAAGATCTGCACATTAAACTTTTCAATATACAGTATGGAAAGCAGTTCAGAACTTTTCAGCCATGCTAAAATGTCCTCCCAGATTAAAATCTGTTCAGAGATACAGGCCTTTGGAAATGGACACTGATTTTTCAAGGAGAAATCACATCAACATCCTCCTGAATCAGTCATTATCCAGATTCTGAGGATTTTATCTAAACAGATGCAAAGCTGATTCCCAAAAATACACCTCTACCCCGATATAACGCGACCCGATATAACACGAATTCGGACAGTAAAGCAGTGCTCCGGGGGGGCGGGGCTGCGCACTCCGGCGGATCAATGCAAGTTCGATATAACACGGTTTCACCTATAACGTGGTAAGATTTTTTTGGCTCCCGAGGACAGTGTTATATCGGGGTTGAGGTGTACTCTTTTTCATTATAGCTTGTCCTAGCTTGACTGGGTATAAAATAGTGGCTTCTGTTTCCTCATCCAAGGATGCACATTTCAGTGGGAGAAGAATCATTTTGTTGGGGTTTTGTTTTTGTTACTGAGCCCCAAATCAGGGAACAACTAACATGCAAAAACTTTATTAATTTGAAGTTAAGGTTGCATGTGCTAAATTCTGTCCTATGTCTGTCTTTCCAGAACATAAAGTTGAATTCACAAAACAATGAGAGCCAGAAAATGCAGAGTTTAGATGACACTTCCCACACAATCTTAACTCTGCCCCCTGTAATACTGTACCTTCTCCCTGTACCTCAGCCTTTTTGTCCAATGTGATCTATCCAGCAGCAAGTACTCACCAAATCTACAGTGCTGCAAAGAGCACATTGAGGCATAGGCACTGACTTCCCTGCTTTCCCCTGAGTGCTCGACCCCCACTCTGCCCCTGGCCCTGCCCCCACTCCACCCCTTCCATGCAGCCCTGCCTCTTCCCACCCCTGCCCTGCCCCTATTCCAACTCCTTCCCCAAATCCCCGCCCCGGCCCCGCCTCTTCCCCGCCAGCTCCCCTGAGTGTACCACGTTCCCGCTCCTTCCCCCTCCCAGCATGCCACCAAACAGCTGTTTGGCGGCGGCCAGGTGGGAAGCACTGGGAGGTAAGCGGAGGAGCAGGGACGTGGTGCACTCAGGAGAGGAGGAGGAGGTGGGGTGGGGGTGGAGGGGAGCTTGGCTGCCGGTGGATGCAGAGCACCCACTAATTTTTCCCCTTGGGTGCTCCAGCTGCAGAGCACCCACAGAGTCAGCACCTATGCATTGAGGGTTTGTTGGAGTGTACAAACATAATCCTGATCAAGAGTTGGTGGGCAAAAGAAAATGGCAGTTTTCATTAGGCGTTAGTAAGGTACTGGGATGTTCCCAGTTCCTCTTGGCAACCCTATGGGATCAGAGTTAAGATTGTGTTGTAGGGGAAATTTCCCCTCAACTCTGTATTTCTGAGATTTCTAGTGTTGGTATTCTGATATTTTTTTCAATTATGCTAATATTTTGTAAGGGATAAGTGAGGGACCTTAAACTTGCATTTCCAATGATTGAGTTTTGGAAATTATAAACTCATGTTTTCGAATGCCACCAGGAGCACAGGGTATTGAGCACTTCCAGCCTTAATTCCATGGTAATTAAGGGCTGGTCTACACTACACAGGTCGACATAAGGCAGCTTATGTCGACCTAATTATGTCAATGCCGACAATACAGCCTTCCTCTCACTGATGCAAGTGCCCTACTACACTGACATAATAACTCCACCCCCACGAGAGGTGTAGTTAGAGCGACAGTGTCTGTGTAGACACTACTGTGACGGGTTGGATCACAGAAACCCACTTGGGAGCTGCCAGCTGATGTGCAAAGACTACTTCTGTTTCTATTCTCCCTGCTAGCTCAGTGATTTCAGCACTCTGTCTTGTTGAAGCCAGACACACCCATCTGCTCTAGACACAGACCCAGAGTCTGAATAACCTGTCTCAAAGCTGCAGGTTTACCTGAGAACAGCTCACAGAAGTCTGCTCGCCCTTAGCACTCAGATGCCCAATTCCCAATGGGGTCTAAACCCAAATAAATCCGTTTTACCCTGTATAACGCTTATACAGGGCAAACTCATAAATTGTTCGCCCTCTATAACACTGATAGAGAGATATGCACAGCTGTTTGCCCCCCCAGTTATTAATACATACTCTGAGTTAATTAATAAGTAGAAAGTGATTTTATTAAATACAGATAGTAGGATTTAAATGATTCCAAGTAGTAACAGACAGAACAAAGTAAGTTACCCAGCAAAATAAAATAAAATACGCAAATCTATGTCTAATCAAACTGAATACAGATAATCTCACCCTCAGAGATGCTTCAGTAAGTTTTTTCTCAGACTGGACACCTTCCAGGCCTGGGCACAATTCTTTCCCCTGGTACAGCTCTTGTTCCAGCTCAGGTGATAGCTAGGGGATTCTTCATGATGGCTCCTCTC
>QXTE01000288.1:1480929-1542492 GCA_003942145.1 Platysternon megacephalum | reverse complement strand
GAGCACTATTTCAGCCCCACATGTTTGGGTGGACGTCCCTCAGTGGGAGCTGCAGAGCGCTCCCCCGTGACACACACACACCTCCTGGTGTTGGGAGGGGAACAGGAGAAAGGAGAAAAGAAGCAAGAGAAGAAGAGAAAGGAGGGAGGGATGGAGGAAAAGGTGAAACAAAAAGGACAAACCCTAATGTCCCCAGTGATTCTAAGGGACAAAATCCCAGGTGCGGAATAAAATTCTGCCTCCTTAAGCTCGTGTTTTCCACGCCTAGAATTCAACTGTCACCAGATGGATCAGACTGAACAGGTTTCAAACCTTGAGGAGGCTCTTACCTTCTAAACAGGGACGTCTGTTTTCTAGAAAATCACTAAAAGGGAAGGAGAAAACTCGAAAGAGGTTCCTCCTGGCGCTCACGTACGTGAACCCGAATACTATCTCAGCCCTCAAAGAGAGACCTCGAGAAGGACACTCGCTGAAGCAAAGCCATAGGGGTCTCCCAGGTTTCCCTGGTCCCTTGCCCCTGTCCTGCCTGGCTGATGTCAGCATCTCTCTGTGAGGTCACCACTTCCCCACCACCTTTGACCAATAGGCTGAGGTCCTGCAAAAGGCCTTTGTGATGTCACTGCCACACCCCTCCCTTGCTGTGCTAATGTCCTGCCCCTGGCCAGGCACTTTGGAGGTTTGAGCTTCTCCCTGTGGATCACCCCACTCTGTTCATTCTAGGAAGCAAGCCGGCTAGACAGTAAAACCTCAGACGCTGCTCCCAATGCTACACTCAGTTTTTCAGAAATGAGTAGACTTTATGGCCAGAAGAGACCATTAGAGCATCTAATCTGACCCCCTGCATGTCACAGGCCTCCTATATGACACAATAGCTACTTTTGGGGCAAACACATTCCAGAAAGGCATCTAGTCTTCATTAAATGACATCAAGAGATGGAGAATCCAACACTTCCCTTGGTAGCTTGTTCCTATGGTGAATCATCCTCCCTGTTGAATATTTGTGCCTTATTTGTCATATGAATTTGTCTCTTTTCACCTTCCAGCCACTGGGTCTTGTTATGCCTTTCTCTGCTAGGTTAAAGAGCCCTTTAATACCCAATATTTTCTCTCCATTAAGGCACTTCAACACTTCAATGAAGTCACCTTTCAATCTTCTTTTGATAAGCTAAACAGGTTGAGCTCTTTCAATAGCTCACTAGAAGGCATTTTTCTCCAGCCCTCAGAACATTTGGTGGCTCTTTGCTGCCCCAGCTCCAATTTCACAACATCTTTTTCAAATGAAGACACCAAAAATGGATGCAGTATTCTAATACCAGTCTCACTGATGCCGTGTCACCTCCTGTGACGTTATTGACATAATCTGNATAGTACTTGGGAGGGAAAGGGTTTTGGGGGAGAAGACAGAGTTCCCCAAATAACTCTAATATTTGGGTGGTGGCAGCATACTGATCTAAGCTGGTAATTAAGCTTATGAGTTCCCATGCAGGTCCCCACATTTGTACCCTAAAGTTCAGAGTGGGGGTGAAACCTATGACACTGCCCGAGCACTATTTCAGCCCCACATGTTTGGGTGGACGTCCCTCAGTGGGAGCTGCAGAGCGCTCCCCCGTGACACACACACACCTCCTGGTGTTGGGAGGGGAACAGGAGAAAGGAGAAAAGAAGCAAGAGAAGAAGAGAAAGGAGGGAGGGATGGAGGAAAAGGTGAAACAAAAAGGACAAACCCTAATGTCCCCAGTGATTCTAAGGGACAAAATCCCAGGTGCGGAATAAAATTCTGCCTCCTTAAGCTCGTGTTTTCCACGCCTAGAATTCAACTGTCACCAGATGGATCAGACTGAACAGGTTTCAAACCTTGAGGAGGCTCTTACCTTCTAAACAGGGACGTCTGTTTTCTAGAAAATCACTAAAAGGGAAGGAGAAAACTCGAAAGAGGTTCCTCCTGGCGCTCACGTACGTGAACCCGAATACTATCTCAGCCCTCAAAGAGAGACCTCGAGAAGGACACTCGCTGAAGCAAAGCCATAGGGGTCTCCCAGGTTTCCCTGGTCCCTTGCCCCTGTCCTGCCTGGCTGATGTCAGCATCTCTCTGTGAGGTCACCACTTCCCCACCACCTTTGACCAATAGGCTGAGGTCCTGCAAAAGGCCTTTGTGATGTCACTGCCACACCCCTCCCTTGCTGTGCTAATGTCCTGCCCCTGGCCAGGCACTTTGGAGGTTTGAGCTTCTCCCTGTGGATCACCCCACTCTGTTCATTCTAGGAAGCAAGCCGGCTAGACAGTAAAACCTCAGACGCTGCTCCCAATGCTACACTCAGTTTTTCAGAAATGAGTAGACTTTATGGCCAGAAGAGACCATTAGAGCATCTAATCTGACCCCCTGCATGTCACAGGCCTCCTATATGACACAATAGCTACTTTTGGGGCAAACACATTCCAGAAAGGCATCTAGTCTTCATTAAATGACATCAAGAGATGGAGAATCCAACACTTCCCTTGGTAGCTTGTTCCTATGGTGAATCATCCTCCCTGTTGAATATTTGTGCCTTATTTGTCATATGAATTTGTCTCTTTTCACCTTCCAGCCACTGGGTCTTGTTATGCCTTTCTCTGCTAGATTAAAGAGCCCTTTAATACCCAATATTTTCTCTCCATTAAGGCACTTCAACACTTCAATGAAGTCACCTTTCAATCTTCTTTTGATAAGCTAAACAGGTTGAGCTCTTTCAATAGCTCACTAGAAGGCATTTTTCTCCAGCCCTCAGAACATTTGGTGGCTCTTTGCTGCCCCAGCTCCAATTTCACAACATCTTTTTCAAATGAGGACACCAAAACTGCAGGCAGTATTCTAATATCAGTCTCACTGATGCCGTGTCACCTCCTGTGACGCTATTGACGTAATCTGTAACTGTATAGATCACCGTTGCGACCACTGTTCTATATTTGCAGCCAATATTGTATAAAGGTTGTCGTGTAAGGGGTCTATGGAGAGGTTATGATTGGCTGATTATAATTATGCTATCTGTATATGTGTATCATGTTTGTAGTTGACGTTATGAATATTGGCTCTATACTGTCTGTATTTCAAACTTGTGGTATGCTTCCGGGGAACACCCCAGACAAGTTGGTGTCAGTTCTGCCTAGCCTGCTTGATGGCCCACTAAGGACCATCAGCTATACAATCGACCCATTGAGAGAAGGCAGATACACCTTGTGACTCAGCAAGGTATGCAGGGACCTGCCTATGGACAGAACTCCAAGGTTTTTCTATGCCACGTGCTGGATAGAGTGTCCTTGGGACAAAGAAAGCAAAGACCACACGGCAAGTGACTATAAAAGGCTGATGTCTTGTCTCCATCTTGTCTTCAATTCTGCTTCATACCTCTGGAGGGACTTTGCTACAAACTGAAGCTTTATACCAGGGGTCTGCAACCTTTCAGAAGTGCTGTGCCGAGTCTTCATTTATTCACTCTAATGTAAGGTTTCACGTGCCAGTCATACATTTTAACGTTTTTAGAAGGTCTCTTTCTATAAATCTATAATATATAACGAAACTATTGTTGTATGTAAAGTAAATAAGGTTTTTAAAATGTTTAAGAAGCTTCATTTAAAATTAAATTAAAATGCAGAGCCCCCCGGCCCGGTTGCCAGGACCCGAGCAGTGTGAGTGCCACTGAAAATCAGCTTGTGTGCCGCCTTCGGCACGCATGCCATAGGTTGCCTACCCCTGCTCTATACAAAGGACTGACCCATCCCAGCTGTGGATGTACTCCAGAGACTTGAGTTGAACCTGTAGTTTATTCTATCACTGCTACACGCCTGAACCAAGAACTTTGCCAGTACTGTATGTAATTGATTCCATTTTACCAATTCTAGCTCTCATCTATATCTTTTTCCCTTCATGAATGAACCTTTAGATTTTAGATTCTAAAGGATTGGCAACAGCGTGATTTGTGGGTAAGATCTGATTGGTATATTGACCTGGGTCTGAGGCTTGGTCCTTTGGGGTCCTTTGAGAGAACCGTTTGTCTTTTACTGGGGTATTGGGTTTCATAACCATTCATCCCTATAACAAGTGGCACTGGCGGTGATACTGGGAAACTGCAGTGTCCAATGGAATTGCTTGTGTGACTTGTGGTTGGCCAGTGGAGTAAAACTGATGTATTCTCTGTTTGGCTGGTTTGGCTTTCCTTAGAGGTGGAAAACCCCCAGCTTTGGGCTCTAACTGCCCTGCTTGAAGCAATTTGTCCGGACTTGGCACTCTCAGTTGGGTCCCGCCAGAACCAGCATCGTTACACCTCCCTATCCTACTCACGGCTCCGCCCCTACGTCTAATGATGGCTTTAGCCCTGTTCACCACAGCATCACACTGGGAGCTCATCTTGAGTGGCTTCTCCACTCTGGCCCCTAAATCCTTTCCAGAGTCACTGCTTTCCTGGATACACTTCCCCATTCTGTAGGTGTGGCCGGCATTCCTTGTTGCTAGGTATAGGACCTTGCATTTGGCTCCCAGGCACTTCCCCTCCTCCAACCACTAGACCCCACCCCCCTCCCATAAGCCCCATAGCTCCCACTTCTCCTCCACTGGGTACAGAAAACTACAAGTCCCAGAATCCTTTGCTTCCCCCATCCCACCTCCTGAAGGGGCAGCCAATGGGCCAGCGCCGGTTGCTGATTGGCAGGCGCGCGGGCCAGTGGGGGTGAGCCCGTGCCCGGCGAGCGGTGGCCTCGGGCGATGGCGCTGCCGGGCTGGGAGTGGGCGCTGCGGCTCGGGCTCTGCACACTGGGGCTGGCGCTCTCCGTGTATGCGCTGCACGTGGAGAGCTCGCGGGAGCGGGACCCCGGGTACTGGGCCATGTGCGACCTGAGCCCCTCCGTCAGCTGCTCCAAGGTCTTCACCTCCAGGTGCACAGGGGGGACCGGCCCCACGGCATCACTCCCCTTTGCCCCATTGGAACCCCCTGCCCCATGGCATGACTCCTCCTCGCCCCACTGCAACCCCCCGCCCCACGGCATCACTCCCCTTCGCCCCATTGCAACCCCCCGCCCCACGGCATGAGTCCCCCTCCCCCACTGCAATCCCCCGCCCCATGGCATGACTCCCCCTCGCTCCACTGCAACATCCCGGCCCCATGGCATAACTCCCTCTCTCCCCACTGCAAGCCCCGGCCCCATTGCATGACTCCACCTTGCCCACTGCAACCCCCAGCCCCATGGCATGACTCCCCTCCCCCCACTGCAACCCCTGGCCCCATTGAATGACTCCCCTCCCCCCACTGCAACCCCCGGCCCCATTGCATGTCTCCCCTCCCCCCACTGCAACCCCCGAGGGGCCCCCCATGCCCGAGGCCCTTGCGATGCCAGGGAATGGATTAGCTGAGATGTGCCCAGGTGATCCACACTGCAGAGGGAGGTGAAGTCTGCCCCAGGGTCCCTGCCAGTCTGAGCTGGGGAAATTCCTCTTCTCAAATCTGGCGACCCTCAGTGAGCCGGACCCACCAGCCAAGTGACTAGAACGTAGTTTCGCGGGAGCTCAGAGCTCTTGCTCAGCTCTCAGAGGCAAGGTTTGTCATCTTGGCCCTGGTTTGGACAGCGCCTGGTGCTGTGGGCTGTTGATCCTTTTTTGGTGCTTCTAGTAGCGACTGTAAGCATACCGAGACTGGGGAGTTGAGGTGTGGGGGCTGAGAACCCTTTTTAAAAAATATTGGGAAACGGGGTTATAAAACGGCAAACATTTGGCAAAGGAATTGGGAGGGGGGGCACTTGAAACTACTTTTCATTTCATTTGGAGGCCCTTGAAACTTCTTTTTAAAATGTTTTTGAAGGGTCTGGAGTGAATTGCTGTCCTTTTTAGTAGAGGGGGAAAATGTTCCTGGGCGCGGAAAGGGGTGGAGGGAAAGAACCAGGGTTAAGTTTACTCAGTCTTCTGCAAACAGCCATATCGAACACAGGGATGGGGCAGAGGTGACGGACGCTTTATCAGTGGCAGAGAGAGGTGGAAGGGGAATGACCCTGGCCTGTCAAAAGAGCCAGTGGGGACTGGGCCATGTAGTGAGGCACTAGATTGGGACCCAGGAGATCTTGGTTTTATTCCCAGCTCTGCCTCAGATGCTGCATCTGGGCCTCAGTTTCCCCATCTGTAAAATGGGGAGAACTATCCTTTGTCTGTTTAGACTGTCAGCTCTGCGG
This sequence comes from Platysternon megacephalum, assembly GCA_003942145.1. Taxonomy (NCBI): domain Eukaryota; kingdom Metazoa; phylum Chordata; order Testudines; family Platysternidae; genus Platysternon; species Platysternon megacephalum. The sequence continues at coordinate 1,536,303 of QXTE01000288.1, read as the reverse complement.
GGCAGAGACCCTCTCTCACTGTGTCTGCCCAGTTTCTGGAACAACGGTGGGCCCTAATCTTGGTCGGGGAGGGGGGGTCTGTGCAGCACCTGAAGCAGTGGGGGATCTGGTTTTGGCTGGCGGGGGGAGGGCCATGCAGTGTCTGGAATGACGGGGGTCCCAATCTCAGTCAGGGAAGGGCAAGTCGGGTCCATGCAGTACCGGGCACAGGGGGGGCACTGATTTCACTTGGGGAGGGTGGGGGAGATTTGCCCAGCATGACGGGGGCCCTGATCTCGGTGAAAAACACACACGTGGGAATCTGGGGTGTGGGTGAAACACCAGTTCTGATATCGTCAGAACTCGTGTTTGGCTGTGTGCGTGTGTTAGCGTCAGCGGGTGTGATTGAGTGCGCCTCAGATGCACACAGGCTCATTCTGCCTGTGCTCCCCCCTCCCCTTGCAGTGGAAAACACCCGGAAACATCGGGGGGGGGGGAAAACAGCTGGCTTCCCCCCGGGGGGGGGGGGGGGGAGAAGAGGGGAGCTTTATCAATGAAACTGTTTCCTAGGCCACCAGTCCCGCCTGCTGCGCTGTGGTGGGTGGGGGCCGTTGTCAGTCATTGCCAGGGTGTTCCATTTCTGCCACGTATGTAGGGGCTCATGCCTACGTAGCAGTTGGCAATTGCCGGGCCCACGGGAGCTGCAATGTAACCCGGTTCTGGTCCCTATTAGGGCCCCAGGGTCTGTTCCATTCAGCTGAGCCAGCCCACCCCTGCTGCCCCCCAGCCTCAGCTCAGTGGGGTGCTTCAGTGCCAGGGGGTGTGAATTGAACTATCATCAGAATTTGTTACTGGCATCAAAATGACTCCCCCTCGCTCCATTGCAACCCCCGGCCCCACGGCATCACTCCCCTTCGTCCCATTGCAACCCCCCGCCCCACGGCATGAGTCCCCCTCCCCCCATTGCAACGTCCTAGCCCAGGGGTCCCCAACGCGGTGCCTGCGGGTGCCATTGCGCCCGCCGGGGGGTGTAAGTGCGCCCGCGGAGCCCTCGGGGTTTTTTTTTTGTTTTTTTTTGGCGCCCGCCGGCAGCGCTCGGGGTGTTTTTTTGTTTTTTTTGGCGCCCGCCAGAAGGAAAAGGTTGGGGACCACTGTCCTAGCCCCCTGCCATGACTCCCCCTCTCCCTACTGCAACCCCCCGCGCCCTGGCCTGACCCCCCCCCCCCCCCCAGCCCCCCCCCCCCCCCCACAGGACCCCCCCCCCCCCCCCTGCAACCACACGCCCCCTGGCATGACTCCCCCCCGCCCCCCCTCAAACCCCCCCCCCTCCTCTTGCACCCCCCCGCCCCCCTCCCCCAACCCCCCCCCCCCCTGCCCCCCCCCCCCCCCCAACCCCCCCCCCCCCTGCATGACCCCCCCCCCCCCCCCACTGCAACCCCTGCTCCCCACTGCAACACCCCGGCCCCATTCCATGACTCCCCTCCCCCCACTGCAACCCCTCTCCCCACTGCATGACTCCCCTCCTCCCACTGCAACCCCCGGCCCCATTGCATGACTTGGGTAATTAAAAGCCAAGGGGTATCCAGGCCGACCTCTACACAAAACATGTTTGTTTGTCTTTTAGTGGGGAAAGAAATGCAATTCTGCAAACACTGTTTCTTTGCTCCAAACAACATTTTCACTAAAATAGAGATTTTTTTCGATCAAAACCTCACATGGTTTGGTTGTAATAATAAAGCTGTATGTAGTTGTGTTGGGATTATATTCATTCACAGGACTGATTCTGGCACTTTATTTTCAGGTAGCACATCAAAGAAGTAAATGACAGAATCCATAATAATTTCTGAGTGTTTTTTTAAAAGTATTTCAAGCGTCAGAGCCACCTGTGTACAAACTGGCCTTAGCTCTTAACCATCTATTAAGACAACTTTCTTCTTAAGATTTTTAATGCACATATGAATCATATAACCACAGTTTTCTTCCCCGCTACCTCTCTTTTGGAGCAGTCTCCCTCTGCTATTACACAGTATTGTAAAACATGACATCAAAAGCAGTTCTAGAAATCAAAACTCCTTTGTCTCTTGCGTACCTGTCCTGAAGCCTGCTGAAAACCACCAGAACTTTTAAACTGTGCCCCCTCCCTGCCCCCCATCAACGGTTAAAGGTCCCCTCTCCTCTTTGGCGCAGGAATGGCCTTTTTAGGTGTTGGTACAGCACCTTGCACAATAGTGCCCTGCTCTGAGCCTGGGGCCTCTAGGTTTTTCTATAGTAGAAATAATGAACAAAAGAACCCAGGAGTCCTGGCTCCCAGATCAATCCCAGAGCCCTGGCTAGAACCCAGGAGTCCTGGCTCCTAGTGATTTCTGCGCAAGAAGTTTCCTTCACTCCAACACTACACCTCCCATAAGGCACTGTGCTGTTTTTTTTATGCAGGGGGAGGCTCCTGTTCCCTTTGCAGAGCATGCAGGGAACTGCAGGCAGGCCAGCAGTCTTTTCCCATTGACTTGCATGGAGATGCCTTATGGGACTACGTTCCCCATGAGGCCGTGCGCCTCCAGCCGATCATGAAGCACATGCTCACCGCATAGCCTTCTGGGATTTGTAGTTATTCAGAAGGCCCTTTCCTGTTGACTTGCCTAGGGAAGGCGGCCGAGCGGGACTACGTTTCCCAAGACTCCCTGCTCCCGGGCTGCGCGATGGCTGCGGTGTCCCCACTTCCCCGCCCTTCCAGCAGCGCCGGTAGCTGGCTCGCTCCGGTCCCCCAGAGTGGAACCCTGCAGGCCCCGCACTTGGCGGTAAGGGCCCCCTTTAGAACATACCACTGTGGCGGTGGCGGTGGCGGCGGCGGCGGGGGAAGGGAGTTCGGGCTGTACCATTCCCTGCTTTCCCCATGTGGTGCAAGGGGATGGGAATTAGGCCCTAGGGTTTCTGATCCCCAGGTTGGAGTCCGGCCTCGGACACCTGGGTTCCATCGCCGGCCCGGGGAGGGGGAGGAGTGGGGGTCTAGTGGTCAGAGTAGGGCGGGGCTGCGTGATCAGGACTCCTGGGTTCCATCCCCAGAGTGAGGTCTGGAGGGGTGGAGCTGGGTGCCAGGGGGTGCTCCTGCAATGCTTTGATGCCGATGAGTTGGCCGTGGTGGGCGCAGGTGCCCGTGCTGTATGTCCCAGGTAGGGTGACCAGACGTCCCGATATTTCGGTGTCTGTCCCGCGTCCCGACCGATATCCGCTGGCAGCACTATGGTTTTTGGGTTTTTTTGCTCAGTCGGGGCAGGACCCGCTCGGCTTTTCTTTTTTTTTTTTTGCTCTGCCAGCCGGCCCCCCATGTGTCCCGATATTTCCTTCCCCTCATCTGGTCACCCTAGTCCCAGGTGACAGGACTGAACTCCTGCTATCCTGTCCCGGCTCCGCCGCCTGCCTTCTGGAGTGCAAAGAGCCCGGGCTAGGGGGCGATGGACTGTCCTGGGGGCCTGGCACGTACCTGCCCCTGATACCGGCACCCTGGGACAAGACCTGCAATGCACCACGCAGGACTCCGGGTTCTATCCCCGGCTCTGGGAGGGGAGTGGGGTCTAGTGATTAGAGCAGGGGGGCCTGGGAGTCAGGACTCCTGGGTTCTATCCCCAGCCTTGGGAGTGGAGTGGGGTCTAGTGGTTAGAGCAGAGTCCACATTGTGGAAGACGAGAGCCGCTGTCTGTACACAGAAGCCAATTCTAGTTCTCGACTATATCTTTTTCCCTTTATTAATAAACCTTTACATTTTAGCGTGGGGCAGGAGCTGTGACTGCGGGCGGGGGCTGTGCTGGTGGAGGGTCCCGCCGAAAAAGGGAAGGGTCTGAGGGGGAAGGGCAGGCTCAGGGTCAGTCTTCCCTTGCAGGGGTGAAATGGGGGCACTAGGACTCTGAGGCGGCAGTTGATGCAGGGGGGCAGCATGGAGCTACACAGGAGAAGCAGGGACACTCTGCTCCGGGGGCCAGGCCAGGGAGGTGCGCGGGGGCAGCAAGGGGAGGCCGGGGGACACTCGGGGAAGGCACGTGGGGGCGGCAGGGGAGACCCGGCCCTAAATATTGGTGGAGCCGGGCCCCTGGGCTCTGAATATTGCTGGAGCATGGGCACCACCAGAGAATATAAGTCACCGCCCCGCTCTCCTCATCAGTCATTACCACTCCGCCAGTATTTTGTCACCCACCAAGCTTAGCAGCAGTGATTCTATGTTTTCTCCCAATTCACTGATAAAAAGTTCGTTCTTGAGAGCTTCTTCAGACTCTTAGTACCCAGGACCTGTTCCCCACAGCACAGTGAGAAAAGGCCGTCCAGCCCTGCTGGTACCTAGGAGAGAGACACAGAAGGAAGCAGGATCTCTCCCTCAGCAACTACCTGAAGGTCCCTCGCCCTGAGGGAAGGGAGGCCCTGCTCCTGTTGCACCAGGGTGTGGTGTTCTGTCCCAGCTAGTGGCGCTGAGACCACATAGAGAGAGAATTAAATGACTCAGCTCTGTAGCCTTAGCTAATAGCCAGTTGGCTTTTGGCTCATGCTGGAGAGGCTCATGCACTAAGCTCCGAGGTTCGATCCTGCCCGCTGACGACCGGGCTCTATCGGTGTTATAAGTGGGGGGTTGTGACGTTATTGACATGAACTGTGACTGTATAGATCATTGCTGCAACCAAGGTCCTAGAGTTGCACCAAATCTTGTACAAAGGAGGTCATGTGAGGTGTCTATGGAAAGGTTGTAATTTGCTGGTTATGAGGATGCTGTCTGTATGTGTGCATCATTTTTGTATTTGAAGTTATGAGTATTGGCTATGCACTTGTATCTCAATGTGTTTGATTCTAAGTAGCATTAGTGAAGCATTTGGTCAGTTTCTTGAGAAAGGACTTTCCAGATTAAGTGCCCAAAGAATCACTTAACTCACAATGGACCTTGGGAGACTCCAATCCATGTATGAGAAGCCTTCCTGGGAAGGTTCAAGGTAGCATGTGAGCAATGGCTGCTCTACCTGCAAAGAACTGAGTCATGTATGGACATGTGACTTGCCTATGTGACTCCAAACTCCACCTCGCTGCTGTGCTTTTCCACAGTAAGAACAAAGGAGGGGTCCTTCCACATGGCAGAGGATATAAAAGGCCCTGAAAACCTTTCCATTCTGGAGGAACTTTGCTACAAACTGAAGCTCTGACAATGGACTGAATGACCTATCCAAATCTGTGGATGTACTCCAGCGACTTGATTTATGCCTGCAGTTTATTCCATCACTGCTACAAGCCTGAACCAAGAACTTTGCCATTACTGTATGTAATTGATTCCTTTACCAAATTTAACTCTTATCTATATTTCTTTCTTTTTATGAATAAACCTTTAGATTTTAGATTCTAAAGGATTGGCAACAGTGTGATTTGTGGGTAAAATCTGACTTGTCTATTTACCTGGATCTGGGGCTTGGTCCTTTGAGAGAACCTTTTTTCTTTTACTGGGGTATTGGTTTTTATAACCATTCATCCCCATAAGGAGTGGCGCTGGTGGTGATACAAGGGAACTGGAATATCTGAGGGAATTGCTTGTATGACTTCCTATTAGCCAGTGGGGTAAAACCAAAGTCCTCTCTGCATGGCTGGTTTGGCGTGCTTTAATAGTAAAGGACACCCAGCAAGGGACACTTCAAGAGCATGGTTTTGTATCCCTGCCCATCCTGGCTAATAGCCAATGATGGACCTGTCCTCCATGAACTTATCTAGTTCGTTGTTGGACCCTGTTATAGTCTTGGCCCTCACAACATCCTCTGGCAAAGAGTTTCCCCAGGTTGACTGTGTGTTGTGTGAAGAAATACTTCCTTTTGTTTGTTTTAAACCTGCTGCCTATTAATTTCATTTGGTGACCCCTAGTTCTTGTGTTATGAGAAGGAGTAAATAACACTTCCTTATTTACTTTCTCCATACCCTTCATCATTTTATAGACCTCTATCCTATCCCCCCTTAGTCATCTCTTTTCCAAGCTGAAAACTCCCCTCAGTCTTATTAATCTCACCTCATACGGAAGCTGTTCCATACCCCTAATCATTTTGGTTGCCCTTTTCTGTACCTTTTCCAATTCCAATATATCTTTTCGAGATGGGGGCCCAGCTCCAGTATTCAAGATCTGGGCGTACCATGGATTTATAGAGAGGCAATATTACATTTCTGTCTTGCTATCTATCCCTTTCCTAATGACTTCCCAACATTTTGTTTGCTTTTTTGACTGCCGATGCACATTGAGTGGACGTTTTCAGAGAACTATCCACACTGACTGCAAGATCTCTTTCTTAAGTTGTAAGAGCTAATTTAGACCCCATCATTTTAGATGTAGAGTTGGGATCATGTTTTTCAATGTGCCTCACTTTGCATTTATCAACATTGAATTTCATCTGCCTTTTTGTTGCCCAGTCACTCCGTTTGGTGAGATCCCTTTGTCACACTTTGCATTCTCTTTTGGACTTAACTAACTTGAGTTGGTTTGTATCAGCTGCAAATGTTGCCACCTCACTGTTTACTCCTTTTTCCAGATCACTTAGGAGCATGTTGAACAGTACTGGTCCCAGTACAGACCCCAGGGGGACACCACTATTTACCTCTCTCCGTTCTGAAAACTGACCACTTAAGTCAGACCCTTTCTTTCTTGCCCTTGAACCAGTTACCTATCCCAGAGAGGACCTTCCATCTTATCCCATTTTGCTTCAGAGCCTTTGGGGAGGGACCTTGTCAAAGATTTTCTGAAAATCTAAGTACACTATATCCACAGGATCACCTTTATCCACATGCTTGTTGACTCCCTCAAAGAATTCTAGTAGGTTCGTGAGGCATGATTTCCCTTTACAAAAACCATGTTCACTCTTCCCCAACAAGTTGGGTTCATCTATGTGTCTAATAATTGTGCTCTTTACTATCATTTCACCCAGTTTGCCTGGTACTGAAGTTAGCCTTAGTGCCCTGTAATTGCCGGGAGCGTCTCTGGAGCCTTTTTTATGCATTGGTGTCACATTAGCTCTCCTCCAGGCAGCTGGTAGGGAAGCTGATTTAAAGGACAGGTTACATACCACAGTTAGTTAGTAGTACTGCAATTTCACATTTGACTTTCTTCAGAACTCTTGGGTGAATACCATCTGGTTCTGGTGACTTATTGCTGTTTAATTTATCAATTTGTTCGAAAACCTCCTTACTGAATAGTCAAGTCATCATCACTGACCCCAGAGCAACCACCTACATCCAGTACAGTGATCAGTTAGTTAATCTTTATCCACCACAAGGAGGCCTACAATAGAGTCACCCCTAGTTGGGTACAAAACTTGTTAACAGAAAAGCATCTATAATTTTTCAAAATCTCCAAGGACGATTTACTCCTGGCTATGTGAGACCTCCCCCATCTGTCTCCCAATAGGAAGTCCCCCGAGCTAACCTCATTTCTTCCCACAAGTCACAGACAGGTGCAAAAGGAGAAACATTTCCCGCTCTCTGGTTTGGATTCAGAGAACTGTGCCAGTCCCTCACCGGTTCATCTGCTGGCCTGTGTTATTTAGCAGATTGTTCCCTATCCATTCAAGGTCCTGGGGTTCTCAATAACCAAGAACGTCAAACAGGTAATGGTGTGTCTAATGCAGGGGTTCTCAAACTTCACTCCGACCCCCTTCTGACAACAAAAATTACTACACAACCCCAGGAGTGGGGACCGAAGCCTGAGCCCTCCCGAGCCCCACCGCTCCGGGTGCGGGGGGGAAAGCCAAAGCCTGAGTCCCCCCACCCTGTGTGGGGAGGCCAAAATCAAAGCCCAAGGGCTTCAGCCCCAGACAAGGGGCCTGCAACCTGAGCCTGACTGCCCGCGGCTGAAGCCCTCAGGCTTTGGCTTTGGCCTCAGGCAGTGGGGCTCAGGCTTCAGCTTTGGCCCCAGCCCTGGTGACCCCATTAAAATGGGGTTGCAACCCACTTTGGGGTCCTGACCCACAGTTTGAGAACCGCTGGTCTAATGTGAAGTGCCACCCTGCTCACCACTTTTTTTTTACCCTCTCTCCCCTACCTCAATGGGTTGTAACCAGCGACACTAACATTCCTGTCATGTGCATCGTCCCACCGGGTTTCCCCATTTCCCCTCCCCATGGAGAATTTCCAACTCCTCTTCCTTATTGCCCAGATTCCGCTGCCAAGAGCCATGTTGCTTCCCTTCACGAGTGATATCTTACAGGGCACATACACCGCAGCACAGCATTCCCCTGAGTCCACACTGGTGTTACTGCAGGAGGGGGTTATCTGTAAGCCAGGGAGAGACTCCATCTCACGTGTCCCTTTCTTCCCTCCATTGAAAGGTGCTGGGGGAGAAAGAGAACGTGGCCCCAGGGCGGAGGCAGCATGGGATTGCTGGCGGTGCAGCATGCTCTCCAGGAACCTTCAAGCCTCTGCAGCATCAGAACAGCAGAGCCTGGATTGGAGCAAGGGAAAGGCTTGTTTCCCACAGAATCCTTCCCTCAGGCCTGGAGCATTGTGAGCAGAAATCCCTGTGGGAGTTAATGTTGCTCTAAAGAGCTGCCAAGGGGTGTGCAGCTTCTTGACAGCACCACGCAAAGTGATCTGTTTGTAGAGATGCGTAAAGCCCTACACTGATTCTCGGAGAGGATTCCCCCGAGCAGTTCGGGGAGGCAGGACCTTATTCCTTACCTCTCGTGACAGGGCTGTGTGAGAGCTTGTAGGAAGCCAGAGGCAGCTTTCTAGAGGGTTAATTCAGAAATTCCCCGTGGAACCTAGGGGCTGGGGCCTGCGGCAGGAAGGAGCCAGGTGGTTGTTGGAGAGACTCTAGGAGGAATGCTATGGGATGGCTCTCTGATCACCTCTTCATTCCACCCCCATGTTTGGGTAAGTCCCTCACCTCCTCCTTAGTGCAGGTGGGCTGGAAACCAGATATGGCAGTAGAGAGGTTGCCCACTCAGCCCATGCACAGGAGGATCCATTGCAGCTCACGTCCTCCTGCTTGTCACAGCCCAGAGGAATGCATGACACCGAGTCTGGACTCTGTTACTGCGTAAGTCGCCAACAGGTGAGTGTGGCAGGAGGACGACACATACCATGTCTACAAATAACTTTTTCTGGACTGCAGAGGTGGGGGAAGAGAGGCCAGATTCTGGGACTTCAAGCCCCTAGAGTGTCCTCTTCCCTTTATCGACCTGCCCTTTCATCATACACAGCTATTTTAAAGTTTACTATCACGCTAAAGAGACCCCTTTTCAACCCTTCACCACACAAGACAAAGCCTGCAGTATTTGTCATTAACTATTTATTTCTACTCTCCTGGCTCCCAAACTGTTTCTCCTCCCTACTGCCACCAGCCACCTTCGAGTCCCCCTCTTCTCTCCCCGGCTCTGCTCACTTGATTGCAGCAGCTCAGCGGATGCTCCAGCTTTGCTCTTTCACTTCTCTTCTTCGGGTGGCTGCATTTGCCATTGAGCAGCCTGATGGAAATACCTGAGTCCTGCAGGCCCAGCAGCTAAAGCCAAGCCCCACTGAGAGCAGAGGGAGATTAGCCTGGAGTGTCAGGAGTGGAGGCTTGGCCCATGGGGACCCCAGGCACTGCAGCTGCTGCCACCTAGATGGTGAATCCTCCAACCCATCGCCAAAGGGCTCTTCCACATTCTGCAAACTGGCCTCACTAGCTGACTGTCTAGGAGAACAAAAAACCTTTGTTAGAGCAGAAGAGTCTCTTTCCACGGCTCCCAGAGGGTCACAGTGAAACACCTGAGAGTCTCTAGGAGGCTCTCAAGCAGTTCCCTGCTCAGTCACTTGGCACCCACTAGCAATGGTCTCTGACAGTGGCATTGCCAAGGGGAGCTCAGCAGATGGTCCCTTCTATGGCTTCATGAGTGGGAGGGAAGTCGGTCTTGTCATTTAAGGCCTGGCTGTCAGAGTCAGGGCTCCTGGGTTCTCTGGCTTTGGAAGTGGGTGGAGTCTAGTGGTTGGAGCTGGACTGGTATCAGTCTCACGCTTCCTTCCTGCCTCTGGCAGTGACGTGGTGTGTGACCTTGCAGCCAGTTGCTTTCTGTTCCTATGCCCCAGCGAACAGGGATAATACTGACCCACCTCAGAGGGGCTGGCAGGGGTCACCACCGTCATGACTCAAGTTGGAATGAGTTGTGCTCTTGGTAGTGAAGGGCCCAGATTCAGTCCCCATGGATGCCCAGGGGGTCTGTATTGTGGCCATGGTTTGACTCACCTAGCATTACAGGCTGTTTAGTCCAGTCCTGGCCAGGCGTGGTGCATCTGTTCCTAGCCCCCTCTGGCACACGGCTCCATTGCACACAAGATCATGGCCCACCAAGGACAATCTATCAGCTCCCATCTGGTGTTGAGCTCCAAGACGGATGGTGAGCCCTAGCTGGACCATAGAAAGACGGGGGGGGGGGTTCCTTTGGTAGAAACTGCTGGAGCTTCAGCCTCTGCTCCCACCTCCACCCACACGTTAAGGACTTCAAAAGTGGTCCCTGACCCCAGGTAAACAAAGTAGCTGAGCTGAGCCCAGGGGAGTGGAATTACTGCTGGGGCTGATCCTAAGAGAAGAGCAGATTTCTCCTCTGCTCTAGGGAGATTCCCATAGGAAAAGCAGCTGGGGTGGGGGCAATACAAGCACTACCCCTCAGCCCTTGAATAGCAGGCAACTAGGACTTTGGGAGCCAAGGGACTGGTATCTTGCTGGAGAGCAGAAAAGGGCATTGGAGAAATTGTACAAAAGTCAATGTCACGGCGACCCAGGCACTAACATGGGCACGAAAGTTTGAGGAACAGGGCAGAGGTCTGTGTGGGGCAAGGAGGGCAGGGATTTGGGAAAGCAAGAGCAGAGGATCAAACACTTTCTTCATGTGGGACAGGATGATCCCCATTTCAAAGATAGAGAAAGTGAGGCACCAAGTGGGAGAGTGACCTGGCCAGGATCATGTTACCACTCAGTGGCAGGGCTGCAGTATAACCTCTTCCCTGCTCTCATCACTGGACCCTGCTGCCCCTTGTGTAGGACTCTTCCAGCCATTCTCTCCCATAGGCCATCCCCACCCCTCTCCACTACCAGGCTGTTTCCATAACGGAAGCAGGCTTGTAACAGAGTTCACTCACCGAGAGGTGCCCCTTCCTCGCAAGGCTGGTGTCCCAGCTTTCCTGCTGGGCTAGCACCCCCGCCGAGAGTCGCTAGGGCACTCTGGAAGCTTTTTGCCTGGGAACTCAGCCCTTCAGCCAGGTGACCGTCTTTTAGTCCACTCCTTCCTGGGACGAGCGCGACCCAAACAAAAAGTCCAAACATGTCTTTAACCGAAACAAGGTCCTCCGTCCCTTGGGGGCTTTTCCTCAGCCTGACTTTGGCTGGGCCTGCCCTTGGTAGCCCTTTCTCTGGCCTTGTATGTCCTCTTCCTTAGAGACCATGGGAGAACCAGTCCTACCCTGGGGCAGAATCTAGATTCCAAGGCCCTGTACCAAACCGCTAGGCCTGCTCCTGTACCTTTGCTGCGGTTTTCCCTGGCTTTCCCGTCAGGTGGAGCTCACTCTGTAATCCATTTGGCCTAGCGCCAGCCTTTATTGCCCACAGGCCAAGCCCCCCTGTCATATACGCTCCTCCTTAGAAACTGGCCCACATGAGGGGCAAGTTCTCTTCTTGTCCAAGCTTCATCCCTTGTCATCTCGTCACTGTCACCGGCTGGGCGCTTGTACCACCTGCACTCAGTGTCTCCAATTCCATTGCCAGCTCGCTCACCAGAATTAAGAGGCAATTCTCCTCTTCTGCAGTATGCCAATGCTCTTCCTGCAGCCACTCAGTCTCATTAACAGCTGCTTGCAGAGCCTGTTCTGAAGCCTTTAGCTTCTTCTGTAGCCTTTTTGCTAGTGCCGCTGCATCCCCCGAAACCTTTTCCATCAGGGTCAGAGAGCCCACCATGGACTGCTCCACCCTTGTGTTTGTCCCTACTTCAGTCTGCTTCATCTCTGGGCCAACCATTTTGTCCTTCACCTCACTGCAGCACCTGACAGGGTGTGTTGCTGGAGGGTCTGCAAAGTCCATGGCTATCCCTGCCACCTCCACGTTGCCTGCCTCATGTGGGTTTGTGTCAGAGGAAACCTTCTCCTTTCTTTCTAACTTCTTGGGGCCCTGGCCTCCAGGGCCGTTGTAACCACTAGGCGAACTAGGTGGCCACCTAGGGCACCAAGATTTGGGGACACCAGAAAGCGGTGCCCCAATTTTTTTTATTTTTATTTTTTTACACTACAGCGGAGTCACATCTTACGCGGGGGTTAGGTTCTAACGTCAGCGCGTAACAGGAAAATCGCATATAGTGAAAATCATAAAGTACAGTACACACAGTGTACACTGTATACACTAGAACAGGGGTCCTCAATCTACGGCACGCATGCCAAAGGTGGCACGCAAGCTGATTTTTTTTTTTAATGGCAGGCTGCGGGTCCCGGCCGCCGCTGAGGCCCCTGCCGGCCTGGGGTTCCGTTCACTCAGCCAGCAGCGGGCTGAGCGGGGCTAGCAGCCAGGGCTGGCTCTACTGTTTTTGCCGCCCCAAGCAGCGCGCCGAATTGCCGCCGCAGACGGCGGGGGCAGTCTGTGCGCTGTTAGGGCGGCACACACGTTTCTGCAGCGGCAATTCGGCGGCAGCTTCTGTCTTCAGCCGGAAGACAGAAGCCGCCGAATCGCCCCCGTGGGCAGCTGAACATAGAAGCTGCCGCCGAATTGCCGCCGCCGCGGAAACGCACGTGCCGCCCTAACTGCACACGGACTGCTCCCGCTGTCTGCGGCAGCAATTCGGCGTGCTGCTTCGAGTGGCAAAAACACAAGGACTGCCGCCCTTTGCAGATTGCCACTCCAAGCACCTGCTTGGAATGCTGGTGCCTGGAGCCGGCCCTGCCAGCAGTGGGCTGAGCAAGGCCGGTGGCCGGGACCCCGTCTGGCAGGAGCCAGTGGACAGAACCCCAGACCGGCAGCGGACTCAGCCTGCTGCCTATCTGGGGTTCCGTCCGCCGACTCCCCCCGCCGGCCCTGCTCAGCCCGCTGCCAGCCGGAATCCCAGCTGGTAGCTCCGCTCAGCCTTCTGCCGGCCTGGGTGAACGGTTTGGGGTTCCGTTCACCCCGGCTGGCAGCGGGTTGAGGGGGGCTGGTGGCTGGGACCCCGGCTGGCAGCAGGGTGGTGGATAGGACCCCCCAGACTGGCAACAGGGTGGGCAACTCAGTCCGCTACCGATCTGGGGTCTTGGCCGCTGGCCCCGCTCAGCCTCCTGCTGGCCTGGGTGAACGGAACCCCAAACCGTCAGCGGGCTGAGTGGGGCTGGCGGCCGGGACCCCAGATCGGTAGCGGGCTGAGCTGCTCAGCCTTCCGCCGGTCTGGGGTTCGATCCACCGGTTCTTGGCAGCCGGGATCCCAGCCGCTGGTCCTGCTCAGTCCGCTGCCGGCCTGGGGTTCCGTTCACCCCGGCTGGCAGTGGGCTGAGCGGGGCTAGCGGCCGGGACCCCGGCTGGGAGGAGCCGGCGGACGGGACCCTATACCGGCAGCGGGCTGAGTGAATGGAACCCCAGGCCAGCCGCGGTCTCAGAGACAGCCGGAACCTGCAGCCTGCCATAAAAAACAAAACAAAAAAAACGGCTCACATGCCACCTTTGGCACGTGTGCCGTAGGTTTAGGACCCCTGTTCTAGTGTATACTGTACTTTATGGTAATTTTCACTATACACGATTTTCCTCTTACACACTGTCATAAACATACAGCCAAGGGGTCATTCCTCTTTTACCTGTAAAGGGTTAAGAAGCTCAGACAACCTGAGTGGCACCTGACCAAAAGGACCAATAAGATACTTTCATAGCTCAGTGATTTGAGCATGGGCCTGCTGAACAGAGGGTTGTGAGTTCAATTCTTGAGGGGGCCATTTCGGGCAAAAATCTGTCTGGGGTTGGGTCCTATTTTGAGGAGCAGGTTGGACTAGATGACCTCCTGAGGTCTCTTCCAACCCTAATATTCTATGATACTACTTATAAATCAGCAGGGGAAAGGTTTTGTGTCTGTCTCTCTCTGAGCCAGCTAGGAAACAGGGCAGGGAAATTACATTTCCCTAAGCATATCTGAACTAAGCATCTAGTATTGCAGAAGTAGTAAGGAATAGGAACAAAATGCATTAGATTATCTTTTGTTTTAGCTTGTGAATGTTCCCTGTGCTAAGAGGGAGGTTTATCCCTGTTTTTGTAACTTTAAAGTTTTGCCTAGAGAGGGAATCCTGTTATTCTGTAAAGTACTTACCATCCTGATTTTACAGAGTTGATTCTCTTACCTTTTCTTTAATTAAAATTCTTCTTCTAAGAACCTGATTGATTTTTCATTGTTCTTAAGATCCAAGGGTTTGGGTCTGTGTTCACCTGTACCAATTGGTGAGGATATTATTCTCAAGCCTCCACAGGATAAGGGGTGTAAGGACTTGGGGGGATATTTGGGGAAGGTAGGGCTACAAGTGGCCCTCCCTGAATGTCTGTTTAAATCACTTGGTGGTGGCAGCACTACTAAGGGAAGGAAGGAAGGAATTTGTGCCTTGGGGAAGTTTTTAACCTAAGCTGGTAAAAATAAGCTTAGGAGGTCTTTCATGCAGGTCCCCACATCTGTACCCTAAAATTCAGAGTGGGGAAGGAACCCTGACACGCGCTGACCTTAGAACCTAACCCCTGCCTAAGATGCGACTCCACTGTATTCATTTTTGATAGTTTAGCGACACTCCAGGGGGAAGGGAGGTGGGAGGGGCTGGCCTCTCCTTTTGCCTCTCAGTTAGGGCTCATTCTATAATCAGCTTGGCTAGGCCCCAGGCTGTGCAGCCCAGGGGAAAGCACCCTGTTACCGGCCTGCTCTGCCCACTCCTACTGTTCTTGGCCTGGGGCCCTTGTTCCCCATTTCAGACCTGGTTGCCAGAGGGGCTGAGGACCCACAGGCCCCACTGCCTGGACCTGGCGTTTGCTAGTTCTCGTGACTCTGCCATTCAGAGGCTGACAGGTGTGGTGAGGGGGCTGGAGAAACCCCACTGCTGCGGGAAGCGGAGCTGGAGACCGGAGATGCCAGGTGATCAAGACTACCCGATGCTCTCTTCATGCCCGAGGGGCTGGAGTCTCCTGCCAGAAATGCTCTCAGGAGTCCAGGTTTGAGGACGTCTCTGGAGAGCCCCTTCCTAGGAACAAAGCCAGGGTGGTACGATGATGGAGACGTCTCTGTCCCAGAGCTGGGAGCCAGGGACGGGGGAAGCTCCCAGACAGGCTATGCATCGGGGATGCCATTTCTCCCCCAAGAGACCCACACGCCCCAAGGAGTAAATGGCTCTTATCTCCATGAGGGACTGGGGTCTTCCATCTAAGCCTCTTTGAAAGCCAGCATTACTTGCTTTGATGGGACAAGGTGACCTGTCCCCACTGCTACCTGACGTGGCTCAGCTACAGGATGCGTCCGTCTGGGAAGGTGTTCCAGATCCCAGGGCCTGGAAGACAGCTGGGAAGGAGTCTCCTATTCCTTTCACACCTAGAGACCCATAGAAGGGCCCAGAGGAGAATAAAGGGCAGGAGGTGAAGCTAGCCCTGAGCCGCTGTCCCACCCCCACCTCCTCAAAAGTGGAGCTTTCCGAGCTCCAGTGGGGCTGTGGCCCTGACACAAGGGCCTTTCTGCACCATATGGGGCAGGGAGAGCTCTGCCTGGGTGCAGGGGGAATGGGAGGGGGGCAGACCAAGGAAAGGGGAGTGGGTGCGAGGCTCTGGTCTACTCCAGCCCCCTGTCACATGGGGGTGGGACAGCCACCCCACCACACACCCTCCCCCTTAAGAATGCTCACTGCAGGGGGGGAGGAAGGGGATCCCTATCACCCCAGCTTCCCTCCCAGCTGGGCCCGCAGGGCATCCCTTTCCTCTCGCAGGCCCTCCACAGTCTGGAGCAACCTGCTTCCCACCTCCCTGGGGCTGGTCTCAGACTGAGCCCTTGTCTCAGACACTCCCCCGTTCTGCCTCAGGGGGCAGTGCCTCTTTAATGTCCCCCTTTGTGGCAGTGGAAGCACTTTCTGGGTCTTCCCGACTCCTGCTTGTTTGGGCCCTAGCCCTTCCTTCTGGGCTGGCCCAGACCTTTGGAGCCCTGTAGGGGAACTCTCTCTTCAGGTGCCCCGGCTCCCCACAGACCCAACAAGCTGGGGGCCCCCCGTTACTCTCACAGGGGGTGCCTTTTCTGGGTGGGGCCTCTCTGCCCCCTCCTAGTAGGGACTCTCCCTGCTGTAGTCTCCCCGTCGCCTACAGGTGAAGCAGTTCAGAGTTCCCGGCCCCCCACTGGTCGCTCCGGGAATTAGCTCAGTCCATGGGGAGCGCCCACTGCTGGCGGTGTCCCATTCGTCTCCTGTCCTCCGTTGGCATCTGGACCCGCATTGCTCCCTTTTTGATGGTGTCCTTCTTCAGGCCACTGCCCCTCCAGCAGTGCCCACTAGTCCATCCTCACCCCCTTCCGCAAGGTGGGGGGTTTAGCAACAGTCCTTGCACCTGCCTCAGTGGCCAACCACAACCCCCAAAGTCTATCCCCTTGTCTCAAAGACCGGTTGCAATTTGTCTCAGCCACCGCAGGGCCAGGTGTAGTACAAGAGGGAAGGGGGGGGACCCAGGCCCGCCCACTACTCTGGGTCCCAACCTAGGGACCTTCTAGTGGCAGCCTCCCTACTCTCCTTCTCTTCCCTTGTCCAACTGTCCGTGGGCCACTTCCCCTCCGGCCCCTTGCACCGTCTAGGCCCTTTCTATCAGGGCCCGCAGTCTGGCAGATCTTGGGCCGGAGCCCTACTATGCTCCCCTGGAGCCTGCCCAGCACTGCTCTGTGCGAGGTGCTAGTCTCCTGCTCTGGAGACAGACCTTCCCCCATGAAAGTCTGGGACAGACTGCCTGTTGCTCTTCTGGGCAGCCTTTATATAGGGCCTAGCCTAGCCCTGATTGGTTGGCTCTAATCTCGGCCCTGATTGGCTCTCAGTAGGCCCTTCCCTGATTGGCTGCCGGCCTGCACAGCTGCTCTGGCCTACTCTCGCTCCCTCTTGCATGGGGGTGGGGCAGCCACCCCACCACAGGCATCAACTGTCGCTACCAGGCTGCGGCCTGGGCTGCAGGGCCGGCTCCAGGCACCAGCGGAACAAGCACGTGCCTGGGGCGGCACATGGTAAGGGTCAGCATTCCGTCCATTCGTGGGGCGGCAGAGTCCAGGCAGATTTTTTTTTTTTGCACTTCAGCAGTTCGGGTGGCAGCAGCCCAAGCCGCCTTTTTTTTCTTTTTTTTCCCTTGTGGCGGTAAAAATGGTAGAGCCGGCCCTGCTGTGCTGAGGTCGCTCAAGTGGTCAGCCCCTCAACACAGTCTAGCAGAGTGGCTCCGGCCTGGGCGGGGCCCAAGCAGCCCACAAACAACCAGTTCAAGGGCGGGCCCTGGCCTGGGTGGAACCCTGGCAGCCAGCGAGCAAACAGTCTTGACAGGGCTGGCTTTAGCCTGGGCGGGGCCCCGATGGCCAGCCAACAAACAGCCCTCCAGGTGAGTGATAAGGGAGCTCCTGTCCTGGGCTAGAGCCTCCTTGCACCGTGTAGGGGGTCAGCCACCCGGGGTGGGGTGGCAGAGGGACACGGGCCCACCCTACTCCACCGCGTCCCAACCCAGGGCCCTGGCAGGAGCAGGATTGGCTGCCCCTGCGTCGGCGGGGATCCACCCGCAACACGCCGACTGAGCCGCGCCGGGCTCTGCAGCCGGCTGCTCCCGGGCTGCCCCTTGGCTACTTCCTGCCTCGCCGGGGTTTGGTACCTGCAGCCTCCAGGCCTCTTCCGGCTCCTCGGGGTAAACCGCACCAGGTACTCCAGGCCAGTCCTCGTCCATGCCTGGGGATCAGGAACAGCCAGGCGCAGGTTCCTCTCGGGGCCTCTGTAGAACAGGCCGAGCGTCCTCCTCTGTTGCAGGCTCTCCCCCAACTGTGCTGCAGGGCCGGACTTTTATACTTCCGGCGAGGGGGGCGGGGCAATAAGGCTCAGCCATCCAAGGGGCATGTAGGGGGTCCCTCGCTCTCCCGCTCGGAGGGAGGCCACTCAGTCTCACTACACTCCCCGTTTACAGGGAGCGGGAGTTGCTGGTGGCCTCGGAGGCAGAACTCCTGCAGCGCCTCAGGCACTTGGCGCAAGTGCCGGATGATGTGAAGTTGTTCCATCACATTGACCATGACGTCCTCCTGCTGCAAGGGAACAAGGACCTGTCAGAGACTCAGACTCCCCCGTGGAATCAGGGGGAACTAAGGGCACCTGGGACCAGCAGCATTTCCACCCAGCACCCGCCCACCTCTGAGGGATGGAGTCCCCCTTCTGACCCCCAGAATGGAGTTTTGTTGTCCTTTCTAGTGACCTCCAGTGCCAACCCCCCCTGCTTGTAGGGTGAGCTCCTGCCACCTCCCCCCCAGTGCCCCTGACAGCTGTCCCACCTCCAATCCACAGCTCAAGTTCTCAGACCCCTCTCCTCCACTCCCACCCAGGTTGGGCAAGGAGGGGGCTCCAGCGGGGGAGGGGGGGGCTGCAGGAGGGATTCTGGCAGCAGTGAAGTGGGATGTGGGGCGGTTGAGACCTTTCCCCAAGTCATCCCAGCCACTAATGCTGAAGCCGCAGGATGGCAGCCCTGGTGAATGGGGCAGATCAGCAGCCCATGCTGACTGAATCCTCCCGTTCTCTCTAGAGCGGGTCCAGCCCTGCCAGCAGCAGGACAAGCTTCCCCCACCCATGTGCCCCAGCCCTGCCTGGTCAGTCGCCATCACCCGTCAGTCCTTGGCCTCCCAGGCTGCCAGTGATGGGAACAACTCTGGGTGGTGGCTCGGGTGACAGGAGAGGCTCGCAGAGGCACTTAGAGGACTCTGCTGCCCTTCCCAAGAACATAAGTCCATGATGAGGCAATGCTTGTCATTAATTAGCCTTGCTAAGGAGCTGGGTTGGAGCTGCTCCGGGGAGAAGCTGGCTCCCTCCTGCTCATGGAGGTGAATTCATCTCCCTTCCCAGTAGCACCTGCTCTCACTCTCATTCCCCACCAGTCGCCTTGCTGCCAGACCAGCGTATGGCCAGAGGATGGGAATGAGGCCTGGGCCCCGCCCCAATCTCCTGAGTCTAATGCAGCTGCTCATCTTGTCCCCCATCAGCTGCTGGGCTTGCCCCAGGATGGAGTAAGTAAGGAGCAGCCCAGCCTGGCTGACACGCAGCAGGGGGTCGTGGATGGCCAGCACTGCCGTCCGGAGAAAGAATCTCCCTCCGAGAAGAATTTTCCAAAGACCTGAAACCAACCGCATGTGAGGCTTCAGCAGATTGTCCAGAACCAGGCTCCAAATTCTGGACTAGAACGGCAACTCCGTCTAGTGGCTGCAGTTGGCAGCCACCCCCACTGCCAGAGCTGTGATGCTCTGGCAGAGTGTCCTTACCTCCCCCACCCTGGCTGTGTTCTTATAGCCGAGGAGCCTGCTGTCCTGGTGCCAGTCCCAGACCCACAGGTCTTTGGCTTCGTGGATGGTCAGGTCTGGGAAAGAGAGGCACACACACATTTGTCATCCTGGTTGCAGGGCTTGTGTCCTTCCAATCCCATTGGTGGCTGCACAGTGGGCAGAGTCCTCGCTGTGTGCCCGGCCCAACAGAATTGCAGGGCGGGGAGTAGAACACAGAAAGAGAGAGGGAGACTCCTCCTCCAGCCGGGGTCAGTCTGAGGGGAATTGGCTGGGGTCCCAGTCTCACTCGTCTATCGGGTGCCATTTCCCAGCTGGGTTCCTTACCCCTCTGGTGCAGCAGGAGCTGGTAGAGCCGGTAAACCCTATCTCAAACCATCATGGAGTGATGCAATGTGATAAGTCAAAACATGTCACGTCGTGACTCATCCATGCCATATGGTGGTGATTACCAGGCCCACAATACTTGATCCTGCATGTTCCTTTAAAGGTGCTTTTTTATTATTACTATTTTCCCTTTTTGTCCTTGGCATGCTATTCTCTCCTTTGCATACAATACGTTACTCCTATTTCATGGAATATTTTAAATTTTTTCCTTTGGAACTTTTCTCTGAAACACAAAAGATCTCCCAATGAAATTAATAAGGACTTGTCTACACGGTCTGTTAGTGCGCAGCAAGTTTGGAGTGTAAACCTACAGCGCTCCAGCCTGGAGCACACTCACTGGCCATGTGGACCTGCTACTGCATACTAAATGTTCTAAAGTATGCTGTGACATAGGGGCCACACGGCGACTTAGTGGATGGCCGGCTAGAGTGCTGTAGATTCATACCCTGGCTTGTTGCATACTAACAAACTGTGTAGATGTGTCCTAAGCCAAGTAATTAGCCTGTTGATAATATTGTACACTTGTGTTTATACAATGGAAGCTATTCAAAATCTCTTTACCACTGATTCCAGGTCCACTCCTGTGAAGCACTCAGTGCCCTCCAACTTCCATTGACATCAGTGAGAGCTGAGGGTGCTCAGTGCATTCCAGGACTAGGGCCAAAGTGCCTATGTTAGAAGTACCCGTTCCCTCCTCATTGTCTTTCCGTCTAGAATGTAAGTATTCCCCCTTTATGGGTTTGACTTTCCCCCCTGCTTTCTCATTTCCATGCCATTTTCCTGTAGTTGATTACATTTCAGTGGCAGATCAAACAATGAAGAAGCTGACAGTTTGTAAGAATTGTGGTACCTGTTGTGACGTTGCAGTCTATATGATTTTATGAAAATATGCTAATGAGTGTGAATATAATGTAACTGGACTATGCTTCATGCAAAAGGTATCTTGTAAGGTATCATTACAAAGCTTATTGTCTACTGAGTGTGGTCATCCTATTTGTATAAAGGTATCACTCTTGTATCTGAAACTAGAAATATGAAATATAACTCTGAGGGCCTATTGTAATTATACAAAGTGTGGGCCATTAATGGTGGTTTGGAATCTTAATGGCTCCCATTAACCAGGACAATTGATGGTAGATGGCTCTATTTGTAGGCAAGGCTTCCTGTGAGTGAGGCTGGGAGGAATGAAGGCTTGGGGTCTTACAGTGACATGTGATCATGTCACATGAACTGGAATACATCTTTAACTTGGTGCTTTTCTATTGAGAGGAGGGATGGGAACCCAGAGGGACAAAGGATTCCCACCTTATGCAAAAGATATATAAGTGGGTGGAACAGGAAAAAGAGGAAGAGCCATCATGAAGAATCCCCTAGCTACCACCTGAGCTGGAACAAGAGCTGTACCAGGGGAAAGAATTGTGCCCAGGCCTGGAAGGTGTCCAGTCTGAGGAAAAAACTTACTGAAGCATCTCTGAGGGTGAGATTATCTGTATTCAGTTTGACTAGACATAGATTTGCATATTTTATTTTGCTTGGTGACTTACTTTGTTCTGTCTGTTACTACTTGGAACCACTTAAATCCTATTTTCTGTATTTAATAAAATCACTTTTTACTTAATCCAGAGTATGTATTAATACCTGGGTGGGCAAACAGTTGTGCGTCTCTCTCTATCAGTGTTATAGAGGGTGAACAATTTATGAGTTTACCCTGTATAAGCTTTGTACGGGGTAAAATGGATTTATTTGGGTTTAGACCCCAATGGGAGTTGGGCATCTGAGTGTTAAAGGCAGGAACACTTCTGTTAGCTGCTTTTAGTCAAGTCTGCAGCTTTGGGACAAGTAATTCAGACGCTGGGTCTGTGTTGGAGCAGACGGGCGTGTCTAGCTCAGCAAGACAGGGTGCTGGGGTCTGGTAAGCCTACAGTGGTTAGGGGGTGTGGTTCAGACCTGGGTCTGGGTTTGCAGCAGGCTAGCGAGTCTGGNACATCTTTAACTTGGTGCTTTTCTATTGAGAGGAGGGATGGGAACCCAGAGGGACAAAGGATTCCCACCTTATGCAAAAGATATATAAGTGGGTGGAACAGGAAAAAGAGGAAGAGCCATCATGAAGAATCCCCTAGCTACCACCTGAGCTGGAACAAGAGCTGTACCAGGGGAAAGAATTGTGCCCAGGCCTGGAAGGTGTCCAGTCTGAGGAAAAAACTTACTGAAGCATCTCTGAGGGTGAGATTATCTGTATTCAGTTTGACTAGACATAGATTTGCATATTTTATTTTGCTTGGTGACTTACTTTGTTCTGTCTGTTACTACTTGGAACCACTTAAATCCTATTTTCTGTATTTAATAAAATCACTTTTTACTTAATCCAGAGTATGTATTAATACCTGGGTGGGCAAACAGTTGTGCGTCTCTCTCTATCAGTGTTATAGAGGGTGAACAATTTATGAGTTTACCCTGTATAAGCTTTGTACGGGGTAAAATGGATTTATTTGGGTTTAGACCCCAATGGGAGTTGGGCATCTGAGTGTTAAAGGCAGGAACACTTCTGTTAGCTGCTTTTAGTCAAGTCTGCAGCTTTGGGACAAGTAATTCAGACGCTGGGTCTGTGTTGGAGCAGACGGGCGTGTCTAGCTCAGCAAGACAGGGTGCTGGGGTCTGGTAAGCCTACAGTGGTTAGGGGGTGTGGTTCAGACCTGGGTCTGGGTTTGCAGCAGGCTAGCGAGTCTGGCTCAAACCAGGCAGGGCACTGAAGTCCTAAGCTGACTGGGCAAGAAAGCAGGGGCAGAAGTAGTCTTGGCACATCAGGGGGCAGCTCCCAAGGGGGGTTCTGTGATCCAACCTGTCAAACCCGTTTCATTTTCTGCTGCTCACAGCCCTGCTTACATACTGTTTGGCAACCAGGACATTAATTTCCATTATATCCACCCCATCTAATTTCGGTGCATAATTAGTGAATCCGTTATCTGTAGGAACTAGGGCTGTCGCGCGATTAAACAAAAGTAATCGCGCGATTAAACAAAAGTAATCGCGCGATTAAACAATAATAGAATACCATTTATTTAAATATTTGTGGATGTTTTCTACATTTTCAAATATATTGATTTCAATTACAACAGAATACAAAGTGTACAGTGCTCACTTTATATTTATTTTTGATTACAAGTACACCGCTACCTCGATATAACGCGACCCAATATAACACGAATTCGGATATAACACAGTAAAGCAGTGCTCTGGGGGGGTGGGGCTGTGCACTCCGGTGGATGAAAGCAAGTTCAATATAACGTGGTTTCACCTATAACGCAGTAAGATTGTTTTTTGGCTCCCGAGGACAGCTTTATATTGAGGTAGAGGTGTATTTGCACTGTAAAAAAACCAAAAGAAATAGTATTTTTCAATTCACCTAATAAAGATATTGCACTGCAGTACTTGTATCATGAAAGTTGACCTTACAAATGTAGAATTATGTAAAAAAAAAAAAAAACGGCATTCAAAAATAAAACAATCTAAAATTTTAGAGCCTGCAAGTCTACTCAGTCCTACTTCTTGTTCAGCCAATCACGAAGACAAACAAGTTTGTTTACATTTGCAGGAGATAATGCTGTCCGCTTCTTGTTTACAGTGTCACCTGAAAGTGAGAACAGGTGTTCTTATGGCACTGTTGTAGCCGGTGTTGCAAGATATTTACGTGTCAGATGCGCTAAACATTCATATGTTCCTTCATGCTTCAACCACCATTACAGGGGATATGTGCCCATGCTGATGATGAGTTCTGCTCAATAACAATCCAAAGCAGTGCAGACCGACGCATGTTCATTTTCATTATCTGAGTCAGATGCCCCCAGCAGAAGGTTGATTTTCTTTTTTGGTGGTTCAGGTTCTGTAGTTTCTGCATCGGAGTGTTGCTCTTTTAAGGCTTCAGAAAGCATGTGCCACACCTCGTCCCTCTCAGATTTTGGAAAGCACTTCAGATTCTTAAACTTTGGGTCGAGTGCTGTAGCTATTTTTAGAAATCTCACATTGGTAACTTCTTTGCGTTTTGTCAAATATGCAGTGAAAGTGTTCTTAAAATGAACAACATGTGCTGGGTCATTATCTGAGACTGTTATAACACGAAATATATGGCAGAATGCAGGTAAAACAGAGCAGGGCACAGACAATTCTCCCCCAAGGAGTTCAGTCACAAATTTAATTATTGCATTATTTTTTTAATGAGCATCATCAGTATGGAAGCATGTCCTCTGGAATGGTGGCCGAAGCATGAAGGGGCAAATGAATATTTAGCATATCTGGCATGTAAATATCTTGCGACTCTGGCTACAAAAGTGCCATGCAAATGCCTGTTCTCACTTTCTGGTGACATTGTAATCTCCTGTAAATGTAAACAAACTTGTTTGTCTTAGCAATTGGCTGAACAAGAGTGGACTTGTAGGCGCTGATGTTTTACATTGTTTTGTTTTTGAGTGCATTTATGTAACACAAAAATCTACATTTTCAAGTTACACTTTCATGACAAAGAGATTGCACTATAGTACTTGCATGAGGTGAATTGAAAAATACTATTTCTTTTGTTTATCATTTTACAGTGCAAATATTTGTAATAAAAAATAATATACACTTTGATTTCAATTACAACACAGAATACAATATATAGGAAAATGTAGAAAAACATCCAAAATATTTAATACATTTCAATTGGTATTCTATTGTTTAACAGTGAGATTAAAACTGCAAATAATCACGATTAATTTTGTTTTAGTTGATTGCGTGAGTTTACTGCAATTAATTGACAGTTCCTAGTAGGAACCCAATATTTCACTGTCTTGTACAGCTCTGTATTTTCAGTGAAGACTCATATCTATTCCACAGAAGGCAATGGGGATACAAGCAAAATACAGTGTGTTCATGCCTCTCAGAGAGTGAATATTCTGCTGGGATTAAAGCAGGCTTTAAAAGTATGTCAAAATACAAGTTAGCTGTGTATCGAATACTGAATGCATAATAAAATTAGCTCTTAGTAGGTGTTCCAAAGGGTTATTGTTGAGCATTTCTGCAGAGAAACTCATTGCTGGGGCATCCCTGGCCTCACCTCTCCAGTCCCTGGAAATGTTGCTATGTTTATCTGCCACGAATGAGGTTTTCTGACCTTTTTCTTTATTTAGCTTGTTTTGTTGATTATCTGAGAACTCATGAACACTAATGAGCTTGAGCATAGTAACTGTGATGTGAGAAAAAAATTCATAGTCTGACTATGTATCTATTTAATACTTTGATTCAGGCTCTACTACTGCATCTGATAAAACATCCCTCTGTTTTCAGAGGGAATTTTTTAAAAAGTTGGTTATGCTAACTGTGGATAGTGATGGGGAGTCACAGGTTCTTAGTCCTCTCATAATATGTGCATTAGACCTATTTCCCAGCTGCAGAGCTTGCGTTAGATCAGATGGACAACCTGTGCAAGCTCGAGTCTCATTGTGCCCATCAGAAGTAACATAATGGTCAACCCCCACCCACCACCATTTTATTAGTCTGAGACAGTGAACTCAACCTCTTTTCATCTGCAACCCACCATCTTACACTATCCTTTCTGGTGCCAAAGGATTGTGGGATTTGAGGTATTTTTCTGCCATTTTTGGAGTGCAGGGATATGGCTTGTTGGTGTGGGGGAACTGATGCTACTGGATGGGAACTGATGGTGGAGGTACATCCTGCATCCCTTCCCTCCTCGGTCTTCTTCCCTTCGTGTGCATACAGTGCTCAGTGCCAACCCAAGGGGCTGTGACACCTGCACTATAGCCTTTTTGAAGTGCCACTTCCCTTACTGTGAAGCTGAGCCTTCTGTGGATGGTGGGAGGAATTGGGCAATGAGTGTCTGAGGACCAAAACAGCAGGTGGTGGTGGAAGAGGGGGAAAAATGAGCTACACATTCCCTTCTCCTGCCTGGCCTCCTGCTAGGTCCTAATGACTCATGAATTTTATTTTCTCTCTCAACTGATAAGTTGTGCCCTAATGGATGTTTTCTTTTTTGCCCCATTGCCAGTGAATCAGCTTTAATGTAAAAAAACACTGTCCCACCAAACTCATGACCATTTCCTCAATGCTTTATGGTAATAGTTCAGAAAACATCGACCACCTGTGAATATGCTGGACCAAATTGTGCCCGCCCTTAGTTCTATTGAAGCCAGTAAAGCTCATGAATGTAGCCCTTTAATATTTGAAAGTTATAGTTCAATAGGACACTACTTAAGTGGGTTTGGGGGTGTGCGTGCATATAAAAACTCCAGCCTGCCCAAAACCCAAGCCTGGTCTGCTTTTCAGGCTCTAATATGTATTGTAAGTGAGTGATCAGAACTCAGATGGAGTAGAGCTGCCAGAGACACGAGGTTCCATGTAAGCTACTATATTATACACCCACATCATGTACTTACATAACAGTTCTTTTCCAGGAGATTTAACACATGGATATTTACTGGTACCCTGACAGCTAAAGCCATTAAACTGGAAATGTCAGGGGTCACATCAACCACTCTGAATAGCTATATTAGGTGACAAGGCTATATTAGGTGACATAACATGGCAAATATGTCGCATTTTTAGTTGCTTTTGTTCTGTAGAGAGGGATGGTTTGGGTTTTTTTTGTTATGTTTAGAAAGATCAGAAATGCTCTTCTCTGGTAATGCTGGAGGATGTACATGAGGTGCTTAGCTGTATCCGGGCTTTATTTGAAGAGGTGGAGATGTTTCTCCAAATATTTCTATGGCATTTGAATTAAATGTTTTTTCTAACAAAGAAACAAATGTTTTAAACAGTCTAAATAAAAATGACTTTCCCTTGCATTTGCTCAGGTTTCACTTGTGTGGTCTCTGTTGTTACCCTTCCAGCTCTTAAATAATCTATAGTCTTCTTAGGGAAACATGGTAGGCATAGCTGAAATGTGTAGAGTAAATAAAGGAGATGGGAGTAATCGCCTGCCTCCTCCTTCCAGGTTTTCTGTATTATATAGAGGGCACAACTTCCTTGTATATTGTCAATTTTAACAGATTGTACCACAGTGCCTGAGCCATTGTGTGTGGGTGTCATTTCTTAAACAAAAGAGAGAAGGAATGCGACCCACCTCCACTGTGAGCCATCTCCATTCCTGACTTTCTTCCTCCTAAATTCAGGGCTGAAGTGGCAGCAGTGATGCTATCTGAAGAACTCTCTGAATGAGGGTCAGGTGGTAGTAGCTGTAATGTCTCCTTGTGGCAGAGGAGAGAGAAGGTGGGTTCTAGTGAACAAAGGGAACTTATTCAGGATGCTGAGCCCACACATGCCCCTAGTTTCTAGTCTGCAGACTGAGGAACACAACCTCTACCACACAATGTTACTGAAAGTACTGGCCTGGACGAAGCACCCCAGGTGTGGATTGTTGCCCATCCTACAATAACAACTGCATAACTGTGAACGTGCTGGCACATAGTCTGAGCAGGGAGACGTGACACATTGAAGGGCACAAAAACATCCAAGGGAAATGGCGAACTTGATGGGCTGCTGTATATTTATTTCCTGGTGGATAGGTGTCCACATAAAAAACAGCAAGCACAGTAATCAGCTCTAACTGGCACCCTGGTTAGCCTTCTCAGTTCAATAGGCATAAGGATACAACTGTCCTTTCTCTAGTTTGTCCCACCAATTCAGGATTGAGCTACAGTGATGGGCAGCAGGCTTATGCTGCTGCCGACTGAGCTACATCTTGTCTGCAGATAAGTAGAAGACTTCATTCTCTGTGGCTGGCATTCCATTCATCTGAAAAAATTTAGTGGGTGTGTGTGGGGGAGATTTAAACTTCATGCCACTGCATGAATACATACAACCCAAGAACTGACTTGTTTTTCCCTTTCCCCTCCTTGCTGCTATCAAGCATTGAACAGATGGTTCAGGTGCATTATCCACACTCCACTGACTCTGAATAATTTGTGTGTGCTGTACAGTATACACTGCTGTGGAAATGCACAGAAATTGTTCACTGCTTCATCTTTGTCTGCCAGTTTAATTATCTCCAGAACTTAGATAAGTCAAGCTAATTTTCCAGGCAAGACCATGAATATTCAGGGAAGAGAGAGACTACATTTCAAAATGATGGATAACTCTGACCTGTTTCAGTATTCAGTACAGTGCTTGCCACACCACTAAGGAAGATGATTGGTGTAGGGCACTATACAAACTATATAATGTAGAAAGGGAATCAGGATTTTCCAGTGCTGAAATGCAACAGGGCTTTTGACCAAAAAATCCAACCCCTCTCTGCTTCCCTAAAATTTAACCTAGTCATTTGGAGAACTCTTTGAGGCAGGGAATATTACTGTTTATACAATGCCTAGCATCAAGGAACCCCAGTATAATTAATCAAGGTCTCCCAATACTATCAGAGCAAATAAGTTATTACATTGATCAGCCTCAATTCATTTAGAAGTAAATTTAAGTTCTCACACTTGAAGGAAAATAAGTCCAGTAGCATTTTTCGCTAATAATGTGCAACACTGGCTATTTCTGCACCAGGAAAAACTCCAGGTCTGAAATGCATGTGTTTGTCAGTTTAAATCTCTTGATATCCGCACTTGAGAGCTATCTCACTATTTGAACGGAAAGTTTTTGAAAATTTGGGCCAATCTTTCAAATGTCCACTGGAAATATGAAGGTAGCACTTGCAGGGGTGACCTGATTGGTGTCTGCAAATGTTGTATACTGTACATGCAAATTCCTATTTCAAGATCAGCAAGATATTTAGTTTGGAAGACCTGGCTGTCATAGCATATTTGCTGCTCCTGCTCCTTGGTTGAGCCTAAACTAAGAGCCTTATTCTGAACACACAAAATGCCAAATACTGCACAAAGGGAGTTTTGTGTGAGTGAGTTGAGCAGGGATTGGCCCAAAATGCATTTTAAAAAAGATCTTTGTTCATGCCAAGCTGTGTTGAACATTTCTAATCTGTGGTGGTTTGCGTTGTTCTCAGTGAAAAGAAACGTTTTGAGTTTTTCTGCACCCAAAGTGGGATTCCCAGTATATTTTCTCTTATTACAACATGTGTTGAGGTACATAATTGAGCTGAGGTGTGTATTATCAGTTTACTAAATGGATGGTATTTAAGGCAACTTTGGGATATAAGAAAACGCCATGTGAAAAAGAAGAAAATATTTTTCTTCTTGTATTCCTTTAAACATGTACTTTCCCTGCTGTCTCTACAAATTCAATTAATTCATAATGGAAAGTCAAAAACTCAAGCCTTTCCTTCCATTTGACTTTATTAAGAAATTAAGATAACAAAGTTGAACCTTCTCCCCAAGGGTAGCTGCTGCTAGGGTTATCTACCTCAGGACCCTACGTCCTCTCTTCCCTGAGAGCCATTACCACCCTTAAATTTGAATGGGGTAATGAGTTACGTGCCCCACTGAGTCAGAAGAACCCATTTAATTCTTTTCCAGCAGGGTCAACATCTGCTAACAGTTACAATCCCTTAAAAATACTTGTTTGCTGGATCTACACCATTTTTGCTGTCATCCTGCTAGATCTTAGAAGCCAAACATGATGGGGCCTCTTAAATGTGTAGAAATCTTGAATATGGATTGGAATTATTAACCTTAATATGCATGGCCCAGATCCACAACGGGACTTAGTTATTATGATGCTCAATGTCGCTGCACCTAACTTTTAAGCACCTACAACGTCACAGGAACATCACTGCAATCCACAAAGTCTGTGCTAGGTGCCTCTGCTCCCTGTGCAATGAATGGGCAGAGATAGGCACCATACAATGGCTCCACAAAAGCCAGGATACTAGGCAGCTTCTGGCCTAACCTACCCAATGAGAGATGCTGACAAGAGGTGGGTGTGCGAAGGTTCCTATCTCTGCTAGCGATCCACAAACGGGAACCCACCGCCTGGAATCAGGCACCTGAGGCATTTCTTGTGACAGTGGGTTAGGCTCCTGTCATGCGCCACACAAAACGGCTGGGGGAGAAGGAGGAGGTGGTGCTGGTGGCTGCAGCCCAGGGGTTACAGCATGCACATGGGATGTGGGAGACTCAGGTTCAATTGCCCCCCTCTGCCTGAGGAGGAGAGAGGATTTGAACAGAGTTCTACCACTGAGCTATGGGATATTCTGATGTGGGGTTCCCTCAGTCTCTCCTGTTGAAGCTGTTCCACTCTAGATAAATATTTAAATAGTCATTGGGCAAAAGAGAATATGAGAGAGACTCTGTAGTCTGGTGGTTCGGACACCTATGTGTCAGACCCAGGATTTAGTCCCCTTCTCCAATCACTCGTCGTCATTTATTGTCAGTGGAACAGCTTCAGGCTGAGGGAGCCCTGCACTGGAATATCTCATAGTTCAGGGGTTAGAGCACTCTTTTGAGAGGTAGGAGACCCCTGTTCAAATTCTTTATTCCCCCTGCCAAAACAGGAGAATTGACCCACAAGATCTCCACAACCCAGGTGAGTGTTATAACCACTGGGCTAAACGTTGTAAGGTGGGCAGTGGCATCACCGCCTCTGGCCAGATTTTGAATGGGACCCTATCTGGCAGGCATGCTCAAAAGCTACCTACCAGATTGAGTGCCACAAGTGATTTAGGCAGCTAAATGCCTATCTTCCCCTGGTTTGTGGATTGCTCTGAAATTAAGGTGGGAGATAGGCATAGGCCTGTCTAGAGTGAGGCAGCAGTGCTCATGCTCAGAAGCAGAAACTTAGGTGCCAAGTGAGTTTTGGCACCTACAGGGTTTGGCAGGAGCTGTGTGGATTGTGGTTGAGCCAAAACTGGGACTTAGATGCCTAAACCCAAGACTGAGGTGCTTAAATGTGGAGTTTAGGCACATAACTACATTTGTGGATCTGGGCCCTGCCTAATTCTACCTCTCTGAGCTTCCACAAATTGTACTGGAAATTTTTCCCCTCAGCCAGTGGATTTGTACTGTTATTTAACAGAGGTGTGTCTTGTAACTGCAGTCAGTTGAGAACATTCTTAATGTTCAGCTTTCCTCCTGGCTGAGCATAATCTGACATCAGCTCAGTGAGGTGGACCACATACCTAGTATAGACTTACTAAAGGTTTATTTTAATCTGTGGTTTATCTAGTTTGTAACTTACTTTAAGAATTTTTTTTAAAAAGAGGAACATTTATAAAACCTGTATTGCCACATTTTGCAACTTGCTTTGTTAAATCTGAAAATCTTCCAGATTACAGCCAAAATAGCATGTGAAGAAACATGATTGTGGTAGAGGCTTTTAGAGCTAAGCAAATAGTGGAAAAAATTTCTGCGAACATTGAGTTCAAAAGTGAATTTCATTTTGATGGAATTCACTTTCTGCACCAGTTCAAGTACTCAGGCTCAGGATCCTTGGAATTTTCAACTTATATATTCAATTGTAAAACTTGGACTTCTCACTGTGTTGAGTTATGCTAGTCATCCAGTCAAGGAGCAGAAACAATGCCATGCAATTTACATAACAAACCAGCATGCACTGCAAATATTCATGAAGTATTTGCCAATGATTATTCATTTAAAAATATTCAGATATTTATTTTGAATAAATAATACATGTGAAAATTTTACAATTTATCAGTGTCAATTTTCAAACTGAAACACCTCCTATAAATTATTTGTTGCAAATAGTTCACTTGTCTATTGTGGCTAGACTGTAATGCAATCATCCCAAGATGTAATTGTGCCTCCTGTTTCAGTTGTTGTTTTATAGATATTTAAGCAAATGGCATCTTTTTAATAAAATAAGAGAACATAAGAACAGCCACACTGGGTCAGACCAAAGATCCATGTAACCCAGTATCCTGTCTTCCAACAGTGGCCAATCCCAGATGCCCCAGAGGGAATGAGCAGAACAGGTAATCATCAATTGATCCATCCCCTGTTGCCCATTCCCAGCAAGCAGAGGCTAGAGACACCATCCCTGCCCATCCTAGCTAATAGACATTGGTGGACCTATCCTCCATGAATTTATCTAGTTCTTTTTTGAACCCTGTTATAGTCTTGGCCTTCACAATATCCCCTGGCAAAGGAGTTCCACAGGTTGACTGTTCGTTATGTGAAAAAATACTTCCTTTTGTTTGTTTTAAACCTGCTGCCTATAAATTTCATTTGGTGGCCCCTTCTGTTATGAGAAGGAGAAAATAACATTTCCTTATTTACTTTCTCCACAACAGTCATGATTGTATAGACCTCTATCATATCTCCCCCCCCCCTTTAGTCGTCTGAAAAGTCCCAGTCTTATTAATCTCTCCTCATATGGCACCCGTTTCACACCCCTAATCATTTTTGTTGCCCTTTTCTGAAGCTTTTCCAAGTTCAATATATCTTTTTTGAGATGGGGCGACCACATCTATATGCAGTATTCAAGATGTGGGCGTACCATGGATTTATATAGAGGCAATATGATATTTTCTGTCTTACTATCTATCCCTTTCTTAATGATTCCCAACATTCTGTTCGCTTTTTTGACTGCCGCTGCACATTGTGTGGATGTTTTCAGAAAACTACCCACAATGATTCCAAGATCTCTCTTAAGTGGTAACAGCTAATTTAGACCCCATCATTTTATATATATAGTTGGGATTATGTTTTCTAATGTGCATTACTTTGCAGTTATCAACATTGAATTTCATCTGCCATTTGGTTGCCCAGTCACCCAGTTTTGAGAGATCCTTTTGTAGCTCTTCACAGTCTGCCTGGAACTTAACTATCTTGAGTAGTTTTGTATCATCTGTAAATTTTGCCACCTCACTGTTTACCCCTTTTTCAAGACCATTTATGAATATGTTAAATAGGACTGGGCCCAGACTCTTGGGGGACACCACTATTTACCTCTCTCCATTCTGAAAACTGACCATTTATTCCTACCCTTTGTTTCCTATCTTTTAACCAGTTACCAATCCATGAGAGAACCTTCCCTCTTATCCCAGGACTGCTTACTTTGCTTAAGAGCCTTTGGTGAGGGCCTTGTCAAAGGCTTTCTGAAAATCTAAATACACTATACCCACTGGATTCCCCCTTGTCCACATGCTTGTTGACCCCCTCAAAGAATTCTAGTAGATTGGTGAGGCATGATATCCCTTTACAAAAACCATGTTGACTCTTCGCCAACAAATTATATTCATCTATGTCTCTGACAATTTTGTTCTTTACTACAGTTTCAACCAATTTGCCCAGTACTGAAGTCAGGCGTACTGGCCTGTAATTGCTGGGGTCTCCTCTGGAGCCCTTTTTAAAAATTGGCATCACATTAGCTATCCTCCAGTCATTTGGTACAGAGCTGATTTAAATGATAGGTTACAGATGACAGTTAGTAGTCCTGCAATTGCACATTTGAGTTCCTTCAGAACTCTTGGGAGAATACCATCTGGTCCTGGTGACTTATTACTGTTTAGTTTATCAATTTGTTCCAAAACCTCCTCTGACACCTCAATCTCCGACAGTTCCTCAGATTTGTCATCTAAAAAGAATGGCTCAGGTTTGGAAATCGCCCTCAGATTCTCAACCGTGAAGACCGATACAAAGAATTCATTTAGTTTCTCTGCAATGGCCTTATCGTCCTTGAGTGCTCCTTTATCATGTCAATCGTCCAGTGGGCCCACTGGTTGTTTAGCAGGCTTCCTGCTTCTGATGTACTTACGCATTTTTTTGCTATTACTTTTTGAGTCTTTGGCTAGCTGTTCTTCAAATTCTTTTTTGGCCTTCCTAATTATATTTTTACACTTCATTTGCCAGAGTTTATGCTCCTTACTATTTTTCTCATTAGGATTTAACTTCCACTTTTTAAAGGATGCCTTTAAAAATTAGCTAAAGGTTAAGGATCTCTCCAGTGGTATAAGTAATGAGTTTGCTTATTATGAATAAATGAGCATCATAGACTGCATAAATATTGATTTGGAGAAGGGGTTCTTAATCTAGGGATCGTAACTTCAGCATGTCGGGGGTCCTCCTGGTCACCTTGCCTCTTCCCCCATTGGTAAATGGGAAGGGTCCCATGTACCGTGGGTGTGAGATATGTTTGACTTCCCCATGGAAACGCTGCCCAGCAGAATGACAGGAAGAGCAAGAATTAACTCTGCAGCAAGGGAAGATAAATCTCCAGTCCTATTGTCTCTGATTTTCATTCCAACTCAGGGAACTGGCTCAGTAGCTCATGAGCAGTCCTCTATTTATCCACAGATGTGATGTGGGCAGTGACAGTGCAAGCTTGTGGGCGTACCGTGGATGGAAGTGGATCCAAATTTTATATCTAGAGCCCTGCAAATCTGCGGATATTCACTTTATATCTGTGGACCATTTTTGTGGATCACGGTTTGGATCCAGATATAAATTTTGTATCTGTGCAGGGCTCTACGTGGATCCTAATATCCTAATTTTACAGATGGGGAAACAAAGGGAGAAAGGCTGGGTGATGTGAGTAGGCCCTGGGAACTCCTCAGTGTAAACTGGCAGGGGGTACACCATACTGTGTGTCAGGCCTGATCTGAGTTACTTATTGCCCCAACACACTGTTAGCATGATATTCATTTACAAGGTGTCTTGTAATATACCATTTGAAAATTACTAACATGCTGGTCATTAATATCACAGAAACATGTAACAACAGTGTGTGTGAAATTATGGATACTCGCTGATATCATGTTTTGTAGTCTGTAAACAAACAGAAGGCAAACCAGGCTTTTCAACATTAGAACGGCCATACTGGGTCAGCCCAAAGGTCCATCTAGCCTGGTGTCCTGTCTTCCGACAGTGGTCAGTGCCAGTGCTTCAGAGGGAATGAACAGAACAGGTAATCATCAAGTGATCCATCCTCTGTCGACCATTCCTATGTGTATTTACTTGTCTTACCAGTTTGAGAGCAGAAGACAATGAAAAATAAAGCAAGATAAACAAAGCCATCAAGCTAGCAAGTAGCGGGAGGGAGAATGACTGCTTTAAAATCATGATGAGGGGTGCAGTATGCACCCCAGGAAGCCTTCCTGGCTCTTGAAATGGAGACTGTGAACATTGGTGTAATATAAGGGGGGCAAACAGACATTCAAGTCATCCATCTCCCAAGGGAACAAAGAAACCAGCACTGTGAGGGCTGGATCCTGGCTGCAACAACCCGTCATGCTGGAGATTGCTAACAACTTGATGTGAGTAAGAAACCGTTAGGCAAAGCTATATCTTGCTAGACACTAGAAAGCATGTTTTTTGTTTTGTTTGTAGCCCTTCCATATCTCTTTCACTCAAAATCACTTAAATCTATGTTCTTTGTTAATAAAAATTCTTTATAACATGATTATTCTTTGTTTTACTACGAATCCTTGCAGTGCTGTGTATTAAGGTGGAGAATAAAACCCCAGCTGAGCTAACAAGCTGTTGTGTGTGTACTGGCTCTTTGGAGGCAGCAAACTTGGTGCTACTCTGAGTATCCAGTAAGAGGGACTGGACACTGCAAGGAAGACCGTTTTGCGGAGCCTCAGGAACAGAAGGGCTGTTGTAGTCGCCCTGCAAGGAAGAACTGGGCTGGTGGAGGGTGAGGCCATTTGTGCTGGCAGCAGGCTGCTGGTGTCAGGGCTCTGAACCAAAGCTGCACAGCACAGAGGCAGCCAGGGTGACAGGGCAGGCAGTGATACCACCCTTACTGGTCTGGGTGAACCCCAAGTGTCACAGAGGAAGTCGGAACTGGAATGCAAGAAGCCTTTCTTCCAGCCCCATGCTTAGTCCACAGACAACGTCGGCCCCTCATAAATTGTGGCTACAAACCATGCTAACTGCTTAGCAGAGGAGCTGGCTTAGCGGGGAGGAAGCTTGCAGTGGCCTGGCCCCACTCGCCCTTCAGTTATCATTGGTGATCTTGGTGGCACTGCTACCCACAGCTGTGAATCAGCCTGCGGTTCTTCAAAAATCAAGGGATTTTTTGGCCATACATTTCATGGGTCCCACAGGCCAGCCCTGGACATTGTGAATATCCCGTGATCTTCAGAAAGATTCGCAGAAATGAGTTTGTTTCCGAGGCTGGGTCCATAGGAAATGACTGCAGACTGTCTTCTGTTGGTATGGAAACTTGGAAGATCCCTGCCATTTCTAGGGCCCAGAAACCTTGGGGTGGAGGAAATTGATTTCATAGGCTTTGCAGGCCTCAAAGGCTGCCTCTACTCAGAGCTGAATGGCATTTTAAGATGTTCGTTGCAAACTCATTTTTGTTACTGAAATCCAGCTTTATGGACAGCGTCATTAATGTTGGCACTACAAAATATTCTGAAGGGGTGGGAAGAAATGCTTTTTCTGCTTGGAAAAGCCATCCAGAGGATTCATTGTAAACAGTTATTCCTGATGAGTGATGTGTGAGCCACGCCAGCCTGACCTCAGCTCCTTGCAATGACTTAGCATTAGTCAGCAAGCCGGTGGGGGGAGTGAGACACCCCTACATGACAGGGCTTACTTTCAGAAGTGACGCCTTCCTGAAGCAAATGACTGCTTTCTGAAACTGGGGACTTCAGCTCCCACATTGTAATAAACGTTATACGTTTGCAAAGTGGAATCTCATGGTGGCCTGGAATCTTTTCCCATCCTGAGGCAGTCATGGCAGACTGCTACAAATGTGCTGACTGTCCTGTAGGAAACATGGGAAGATCTGCCTAGTACGCTCACACTGTATGAAACAAGTGACTGAGGTGTAACATGCCACACATTTTGAAGAATTTCCACTATAATCTCAGAATGAGGAGAGCTGATGCATGCTGAGCAAGAGCCTGATCCCTTTGATCTCAATGGACTTTGGATCAGGACCCTCTAAACCGGCTCTTTTCATCTGAAACAGATCAGACAGTCGTGCTTAGGTATGTTTAAGTGGGCTCTTCCTGCGACCTTTGCAAAGCTGTCACACTGAATGATGACCGTGAGGTTTGAGGTCTGTACTTCTGTACATAGAGGATTTGATTATTGTCAGTTTGAAGGATAATGTTTGAAAAACCCAGGGATTAGGCTATTGGACAGAGGAAGATGATGTCAGAAAGATGGAGCTGTATCTGTGGAAACAAGAATAAATAAAAAAGAAATTGTGCTGTAGCAGGAGGTACATGAACCACTTCTACTCATCCCCGTTTACAGAATATCTTTCAAGCAGCTTAGCACCATTACATTGCTTTCACCTGAACACAGCTGTGCCTAACAACCTGCTGAAAGCATCCTCCTGTTGTTTGCACAGAACATAAACTAAAGCCTGAGGGCAATCCCCACCTCCTGAAAAGATAATGGTACATTCCTTAGATTGTGAGTCCCAACTGAATCAGTGGCTGTGCATTTAATTCTGGTCCCACCTTGCAAGGCTGTAGGTATCATTCAGCATCCTTGCCGTTGGTTGGTTTTCAGAGACAGGTGTCTTATTTTTAAAACAACCTTCTTGTCCATCCCTCTCATTAATTCTCACAGACAATCAGTGGCTGTGTGCAGGAGAAGCAAGTGATAATAGAAGTGCAGTAGCTGACACCCAGAGAATGGATGGTGTCAGTAGCAACAGGACAATGTCGTACAGTAGATGGAGTTATGACAGGTATTGTATGTCTTAATTTTTTACCTTGCTTCTTTCTGGTATTGATAAACAAGGCAAAGCAATTAGAAACTGAGTCTGAGATCTCCTATTATTGCCTTTAAAATCTGAATGATACTTTAGGAATATAGGTCTTCTAATTATATAGGCATGGCTTTTTCTGTTAGACTGGATGTTGCTTTGAAAATTAGAATGTTTGTTTCATCTATCTATTCTTGCAGAAAGCGGGGTTATTTCCACCAGGGCAGCACAAGATAATTATTTTATTATTTGATGTGGGGAGAGTTGTTAGCTATTTCCATACAGATATTTCCTGGACTTTTTCAACAAACACTTTGATCATTAGTTTGAAATACAATGACGAATGAGACAATTGTTCATACAGACCTATGAAAAGAGGCATTTGCTTGTCAATTTCAGTTCAGAGTTGATACCTGGAAATTAAATAACTTAAAATGCTAGAGCCTGAGATGTGCAGGTTTTCAGGACTTCAGGTTTCGTGGTTGTGGTAGAATAGTGATACTTTCAGACAAGAAATCTGAAAAATTCTATGTAACAAATGTGCAGATGGGAAAATGCTGGTTTAGGTGTCCCAATGAGGCAGTTATAAATGCTTAGACTGTATTTTGTGCCAAGATGCAACTATTTACATTTTCTTATTCCTCTACCCCAGAATGTGTGATGGTAAAATTTTGTCCCATTAATTTGCATTTTATGTGGATACAAGGTAACTTGCACAAGTAGAATTGAGCATGATTATGACTTGATAGATCTTTTAAGGCTTCGCTTTAAATAAAATACCCTCACACTTATAAAAACAATTTTAAATCTGTAAATTGTACACTTGGGACTGGATTTATGTGCTAATAGGGCTGTCATGACAGTGAGTCAGTGTGACAAAAACAACCATCAGAAATAATCCTTGAAAGGTTTATGAACTGAAAAAACAATGCTTTGAATGGCACCCACATTGCCTATGTGTGTAAGGTTAGATGGTTTATACACACATACACAGCGTGTACTCCTTAACTTCGTGACTGAAAATCCTATATACATCACTCGAAAATGTATGAATATTTTATACGTGTCACACAATCTATTTCAGATCATGTGGAGGAGAGTGGGAATGTGTGTATACGTATGTGTGTGTATATATATAGGTATATTTATGCAAACACACATACAAAAGGATGGGTTATACAACATGCTGTGTTTGTATGCATGTAATCCTGTCCCCCCCCATAGAGAGCAGACACCTTCTTGTCTCTTTTGCCATGTCCTAAGTAAAAGCGTCACAGCACCGTGATATATTTGAGTCTATTCCATGTATGCCAAGTTTTGCAGCTGTTGTACCTTAATCTCATAGTGTATGTAACAGAAATTTCAAGAAAATTAGTCTTAGATGTGTTTTCTTTGTGCAGTGTGTTTGTTTTAACCATGTTTACTGCTTTAGAGTCAGATATCCAGTTCACTGTCACAGAAATGAAAACTGAAAAGTCTCTATTGCTGTTTATTAGCATTGCATTCAGTATGTGTGCTGTACTCATTTCTGTCTGGCTTCTTTGCTCTCTGCATTGTATTTTTGGGAAGAAATGCAATATTTCCATGTCTCACTTGCCTTCAGTTGCACGGCTTCCAGATTGTTATGAAAAATTTCAGAAACACAAGGTATATGAGCCAGTGCCTGTGTAATTTATTCTCTCCCAGTTGCTAATGCTGGAAGGTTGAGGAATGAATTGCTGCTTTTTCAACCGTATCTCCCTGCTGAAAAAATGGTGCACAGTTGTTTTTGTACATTGAAACTGTCTTCCTACATCTATCTACAAGAAAATGCCCAGTACAATTATAACAAAGATTGCTCCTCTCTAATATCAGAAACCTCATTGTGCTGTTTGTATTTGAGGCACTGTACATGATCCATTTTTGCTGATCTCATTGAATGCAAAAAAAAAAGCTGTCAGGAGATGATTACTTATTTCTGTTAGCATAAAAACACCTCAGGGAATTAGCAGGTTCTATTCATGCTAATATAGTATCCTTTGTTCCTGTGGCTATTTGGGTTTGCTTGCCTGTTTGTTACATTTATACAAATGACCAACCAGGCTGGAAGTTAATGAGGAATTGCTCCACATAGGTCTGTGCAGTTTCCCTCTTACAAGTGAGAAATGCACCAAACATAAGTATACAGTGTGTTCCAAATGTACTCTTCTCATAGACTCTTCCCCCAGCTCCCCTATTTTTACATCAATCTTATGTTTTCCTTCAGTTGTGCTTCCTGGAATTTCTACCCCAAGTATTCAAAAATCATGAGTCAGGTCCCCAAAAAGCAAGAGACTGTCTTAAAGGACATTACACTTAAAAACCACTGGAGGTACTTTTTAATTTGCCTTTTGAACGCTTAGGGTGCAGTCAGGTCATATTGTCAAGCTTGTCTCTGCAACCAAGAGGGCTAGAAGTTCCTTAAAAAAAATGAAAGCTGAGATTCTCCTCTAATCACTTGCCAACAGGAACTGGGGCTTTAAGAAACAAACTAAATATGCGAGACTCATGATGAAATCATGAGAGTTGGACACCTTGGTGTAATGAAATGTTAAAGTTCTACTAGTCCTGGTAACAAACGTATAATTTATTCCTACTCTGGGAAGGCAGCATGACCTTGGGCAAGTTGCATTACCGCTCTCTGCCTCAGTTTCCCCATCTGTAAAATGGAGATACTGGTCTCGTGTAAAGTACTTTGAAATCTGCTGATGAATAGCACTATACAACCATTAGGTATTATTATTGCTCCTTCCAAAAATATCAAAAAGTAAAATAAACGCCACAATATATTTCAGAAAGGAGGGGAAAGAGAAGACACCTGCTGCTAAACTACTTCCAATTATCATGAAACATTATGACTGGCTGTCATGGTAACTTCTCACTTCCAGGATAAGTGGACCACAGTACCTCAAAAATATAAAGGCACTTTTTAAAAAACAAACACATGCAGCAAACTTTACGTGATTGGCTCTAGGTCTTCACTATTCTGTAAGAAGGAACAGGAGTACTTGTGGCACCTTAGAGACTAACAAATTTATTGTAGCATAAGCTTTCGTGGGCTACAGCTCACTTCATCGGAACATTTTATGGTAAATTTGTATGGGTCTAGTGATCTGAGCAGAGTCAAGCCAGGAACTCCTGAGTTCTAATCTCAGCTCGGACGCTGTCTCCTGTGACCTTGTGATCCTGGGTCAGGGTATGTCTAAACTGCAATCGCAGCGTGTAATTGCAGCACGTGTAGACATACCTGAGCTAGCTTTAATTTAGCTACCTTGGGTACTGGAGCAGGGAAGCCACAGCCGCATAGGTTAGCTACCTAAGTAATTACCCAGGGTTCCAGGCAGAATTGTACAGCCCACATGAAAGCCCAGGCTGCTGCAGCTTCACTGTTCCAGTACCTGAGCAAGGTACATTAAAGTTAGCTTGGGTATGTCTACATGAGCTGTCAGCACACTCTGTGACTTCAGTGTAAACATTCTCTCTTTTCCCCATCTGTAAAATGGGATAACAACAATACTTATCTCCCTCCTAAGGGCATTAGGAAGATGAATTAATGTTTGTGGAGCTCTGTAGGTGATAGTTATTGTGACATTTCTCATTCTTTTTACTCTGGATTTCGCTATGCTCTGTGCTCTTTTATATTTTATTTTAAATTAGCAAGCTTAAAGAGCTATTTCAGAAGGAGAGGTCTTCAGAGGTAGTACTAGAGCAATAATCAACCTTAACAGGTTTCCTTCCCACCTCTACTTAACGATAGGGGTTTTCCCTGCTGTGAATTTTGGATAGGCCTCATGTCGCATGCAATAGCTTTGCAGATAGGGGACTCCTTTTGAAGTTAGCAGTGTGCATGTGATTTCAGAGAGCTTTTAGGATATATATATATATATGCCCCGACTAGAATGTCTGAGATGGGAGATTCCCAGTAGTAGTGGGGTTGGCAGCAGTAAGGCAGGGGCAGACATATCAGTCTCCCCCAATGATATAGTTTGGGATTAGAATGCAAAACTCAGCTCTGCCATTGACTCACTGAGTGACCTCACACAAGGCACTTCTCCTTTGTGTCTCAGTTTCCCTATATGTAAAACAAGGATTATAATATTTACTCTCCTCACAGGGGTGTTGTTGGGATGAGTTAATATCGGCACAGTACTTTGAACAATCAATGCTGAGTATTGCTATTACCACATTTAAATATCCCCATTTGTTTTCTGTTGGGTATAGACAACAGTAAGTATTTTGATCATCAAAAGCTGCTGCACATACTTTAATTATGGGACAATTTAATTCTTATTGTGTGTATTCATGGATTTTTATCTGCAAATTTTAGTCAGATTTTTCAAATTTAGTCCCTGGAATTACAATTTACAAACTCCTTACCCACTACTTTGAAGAATTACTCTATAGAAACAATACTGCTAATTCCTGTGTGTGCCCTATGGACGAAAAAATAGGGAGGGAAAATCTTCTAATGGTGGCAAGAGACCATCTGACACACATCCCTCCTTGACCACCATGTTAAGCAGGTAAAGAAAAGAGCCTTGGCTCTTCCCGAAGTAGGGAACGGAGGAGGACAGCACAGGTGTGACAAGGAGTGTATGTCAACGAAGAGAAGGTCATAAATGAGTAAATATACAGTATCCATATCTCCCAACTGTTCCTCCTTTAGGAAGGATAATGTCATTTTAGTAGTAAATCTGTCTTTGTTCCACATCCATCTTGTGGTAACCTCTCATTACTGTACATTAACTTTGTAATGCCAAGATATAGACCAGAGTGGATAAAAATTAATGATTGGGGAAAAAAAAAGAAAAAAAAAATTAAATTGGATTTTTTAAATTTAAATACATTTTTCATTTTTAAAATCTGTTTAAAATTAAAATTGAAACAATAAACAATTTGTTTTAAGGCCTAAAATCATTTAAATAAAATAAAAAATAATATTAAGCAGCGCATGTTTGCTGATGAAGTTTTAAAGGAAGTCAAACCACTGTACTGATCCAAGTCACAGGTTAAGCACCTGGATCCACAGTTTGTTGAGGTGCTAAACCATCTTTTGACAGCAGTAGAAGGTATTTTCTTCTTTTCAGTTTATTCAACTAGTTCAGTTCAATGACTAGTTCATTCAAAGATAAGAAACTGATTGGAAATTGGGAAAAAAAGGAAAGATTGTTTCTAGTCACCATATACTTCAAGATTTTAGAACTAGTAGATCCCATCCTCTCAAACCTCATTTTTATTTGTAGAATGGGAGAAGAAAACAATCAGTTCATTAACTACAGATGATAATAGTTATTTTTATTATTTATTTGTATTATTGTAGCACCTAAGAGCCTCGTCATGGCCAGGATATACTACTTCCTTTTTTTAATAATCAATTTTAAATGCAAAACATGGTTTAATAAATGTGTTTTTCTTATGTATACAGAACATTTAAGGTAGTTTCATTTAACTAATAAAAACAATTTTAAAAAAGCAGGTTCAGTGCATTTTTAATTGAATTCCAATTTTCATTTAAAGAGAGCTTGATACAAATACCAAGCAAAAAAATAAGAATCTAATAATTTAAAAATGTATCATTCAACACTCCGTAGCATTAAAAATGTAAATATTAAGAATCTGAATAAATGTATGTTAAGCTATATAATAGCTTAAATAAATATATCCTCCTGGTCAGCGAAAAGAAGTTCCACATTTAGTGTCATGGCTATATTTAGTTGCAAGTCAACGTATTAATGGTTACCAACCAATGAGAATCAACCTTTCTTTTGGAAAATAACTGGAGTGCACAAATGCAAAACAACATTAAATGGATACTTTAAATCAAGGTTTCTGCTTACTGATTTAAATCCTGGTTAAAATTGGTGATTTAAATTGCTGTAATTTAAATCAATCCACCCTGTTATAGAGCATGGTTTTTGCTAAAAGAAATTAATCCCAGATTGTCTAAAATTTCTTGTACCAATCGTTTAATCTCATTCAGTTCAAATGTTGTCCCAAATCATTGTACTAGATGGGGTGTGTGTGTGAGAGAGAGAGATTCAATTAAGGACTTGATTCGGGAAAGAAAGTTGTGTGTAGCATCACAAGTATACAACATCAAAGACATTTTTCTCCATGGATCTTTCTTTAATTACAGATTGTAAAGAGCCTGATGCTGCAGTATTTGGAAATCTAAATCAGGTGCATATGAATGGAGGTCTGGGTCCAAAATATGGAGTTCCCATAGGGACTGCAGCAATTAATTTAAAGAGGCATTCCAAGTACTTACAATCTAGTTAAACTTGGGCAAGCCTCTGTTGTAGACTCCAATTGGTTTTACCTTTGATTATATCAAATCAGTTTAAATCCGTAAGTTAATTTACCAATGCAAGCTAAATCAATATAAGCAAGGGCTAAACTGCTTCATGTATGTATATATTTGGGGATTGCACTCTTAACTAGATAGAGTTTGAAATTGATTTAGTTAAACTGATGCATTTTTCCATTAGACAAGGCCCAAGGTACCACGAATTGTGGTAAAAAGAGTGGTG
Source organism: Platysternon megacephalum (assembly GCA_003942145.1). Lineage (NCBI taxonomy): Eukaryota > Metazoa > Chordata > Testudines > Platysternidae > Platysternon > Platysternon megacephalum. Next base: position 1,492,343 of record QXTE01000288.1, on the reverse strand, counting down.
AAAGAAGGAGCCATTTCATTAGATTACACTTTGAAAGAGTCTTCTCCTTTTTGCCACAAAAGGTGGGCCAATGTTGAGCTATTAATTTGGTTAACTCCAACACGGTCAGGACTCACTGAACTTCTCCCAGTGGCCTTTGTTTAACCCTTTAATGGAATGTTTACTATTCATTCAGTAATGCATTTCTTTAACCCCCCTCTGCCACATCAATATTTTATTTATGCATTTACGTTTAACACAATAAAAAATATGCCTATCCAAGGCCTTAGGTGCCCTGACACAACATTAACAAAGTAATAAATACAGTGAATTCCCAGCAGCATTAAAGTAATCAACTCAACAGCAAGTCAGTGAGCCAGACACACACAGGGTATGTCTACACAGCAATTTTTAGCCCTTCAGCCCAAGCCCTGCAAGCCTGAGTCATCTGACCCAGGCTCTGAGACTAGGTGCTGCGGAATGTTTGTTGCAGTGTATATGTGCCCATGGAAATGCCTTTCCACTCCTCCATTGCTGTGGAAAGCACATCCTCAGCCCTCTCAAAAAACCCAATTGAACAGGTGTCTTTTGCAGCTTGCTCAGAAAGTCACCAGATTCAGGCTATTTTGTATGCGGGGGGAGTTCCTGAAGCCCTTGCAGAGATTGTCCTGAAAGCAGCCCTCTTTTTATAATGAAGGGGATCCAGCTAAGGCATCCCTGCTGTTGGCAGCCATGTCGGTATGGCACGGGGAGTGAGGCAGTTCCTCACGTAGGGCTTTATAGGTCATAACTGACCATCACATTCAAAGACTACCAATATTGCTGTACCAGGTTTTACTTTATATTTTCTTGCTGTCATTTGAGGAAAGGAATACAGATATATATGTCAGTCGGTTTTTTAAAATTGTATTAGCAGAGTCAAGAAATTGTTACAGAAACAATTTCGTAGTGGAGCTTCACAGTTCCACCAATTCATTCGAGGAAGGTGGCAGTTTAGCAGTTTCCCCCTTCCTCTGCATTTGAAAAACAGGTTTCTAGGTAAACCTCTTTTCCCCTTCTGTCTGTGGAACTCTGCCATGCTGGGTCAGCTATTCGAATCATAGCATTTTGGAATGAGTTAATTGGTTTAGGAGAGTCGTGTCTCTTCCACCAACTGGCGATTGTGATTTGTGCTGCAACTAAGCAACAGGTAATCAGTCCTTTGTATCTCTTATACAGCATCGATTTTTTTGGAAAATTAAACAAAAACACTGATGGATTCTCTGAACTCCCCAACATCTTTCCAAAATGTCCTAATTTTTGGACAAGTCCTCTGTGACGGGGTTCAACTCACCACCGCTGGCACCCCCTGCCGGTCGCTCCAGGAATTAGCTCTTGACTGCTCCAGGGCGTCCTCGCTGCGTGGTAGCTTGCCCGTTGTCTCTGTTCTGCTGCCCTGGGACCCGCGTTGCTCCCTGCTTGGCGGCGTCCCCTTCAGGACAGTCTTCATCCGCTTCAGGACACTGCCCTCCAGCAGTGCCCACTACTCTGGTCTCACCCCCTTCTGGGGGGCATTGTTAGCAGTCCTTCTGTTTGCCCCTGCCTTGGTGGCCAACCACAACCCTAGAGTCTATCCCCTCGTCTCAGGGGCAGGTCACAGTCTGTCTCTGCCCCTCTCCTCGGTGGCCAGGGGTAATGCAAGGGGGGACCCAGGCCCACCCGCTACTCTGGGTCCCGACCCATGGACCCTCTAGCGCAGGGGTAGGCAACCTATGGCACGCGTGCCAAAGGCGGCACGCGATCTGATTTTCAATGGCACTCACACTGCCTGGGTCTTGGCCACCGGTCCTGGGGGCTCTGCATTTTAATTTAATTTTAAATGAAGCTTCTTAAACATTTGAAAAACCTTATTTACTTTACATACAACAATAGTTTAGTTATATATTATAGACTTGTTAAAATGTATTACTGGCACGCGAAACCTTAAATTAGAGTGAATAAATGAAGACTCGGCACACCACTTCTGAAAGGTTGCCGACCCCTGCTCTAGCGGCAGCCTCCCTCTGTCCTCCTTCTCTCCCCTCTCATCTGCCTAGTTTCCCTGGGCCACTTCCCCTTTGGCCCTATGCACCTTCTCGACCCCTTCTAGCAAGGGCTGCAGCCTGGCTTCGCTCTGGCCCCCCCCAAGCCTGTCCAGCACTGCTCTGTCCAAGGTGCTTCTCCTTAGCTCAGGAGCCAGTCCTTCTCCCTCGCTAGTCAAGGAGTGACTGACTTCTCCTCTGCTAGGCAGCCTTTATATAGGACCTAGCCCGGTCCTGATTGGCTGCCTCTTTCCCTGTCCTGATTGGCTCTCCCTAGGCCTTGGCTGATTGGCTGCTGATCTGTGCAGCCTCTCGGGTCTGGTTCAGCCCTTCTTCTCAGGGGGTGGGGCACCGCCCCACCACATACTCCATATGTGACAAAATCTGCATGTTTCATTACAATTTGGGATTTAAACTTAACGCTTTTAAGGTACACTTTAGAAACTGCAAGTTCACTCTACCAAAAGCCTTTTCAGCATCTAAAAATAGAAATAGATCAGTCAGGTTGATGAAATTGGTTGAATCATCCAAAAAAAAAAAATCAAGTCCAGAACTCTGTGAATGTAGTCTAAGTGCCTGTTTAACACAAAACCTATTTTAGCTCTGAAAATATATCTACACAGTATTTTTCAGTCTATTTGATAAGACTGAAGCATGAAGCTTAGTGTGTTGATTTAACAAAGAGATCACAATTGGATAGGTCTCTTCCAAGTTTCGATATTGCTACTATTTGGGCCTCACTCCAGGTATTGAGGATCTCTTACTCTTTCCACTTCTCATTAAAGATCTCTGCCAGTTGTGCTCTGAACTCTGGGGGAAACCCAGCCAGGCTTGAAGATTTACTGTGTTAAGTGATTTAATGATCTCTGTAACTTCATCAGGTGTAAATGCTCCTGGTCTATCTGATCTATTTTAGGGAGCTTTGCATTAATTCTATAATCTTTTATTTGTTTGGGATGTGCTGGCATAAAGCCTCCTATAGAAATTTGTAAATGCCTCACGTATATCCTTTGGACTTGCAAATGATGATTAATGATTTGGTTTCTTCCAGACTGGAGGTCTGGTTTTTATTATCTTGTATATATTTTAGTCCATTAGCAAGTAGCCTATCACTTTTGTTGCTTTTTTCATAATACTGTTGTTGTTTTGTAAATCTGATTGCCTTTTCCGTTTATAGCAGGTTTAATTTACCTCTAGCTTCAATTAGGCTCTTGTACATGCTCTGGGATTGATTTGTCTGATGTAGCTTTAAGTCTTTCTACTTCTCTCAAGAGGTTCTGGTGTCTCTTCTTTTCTAACCTTGATATCATAGGATTAATCACTTAATAAGTTACTCCTGAGTTCCAGAGAGTGCTCTTTTAAACCTGGCTCACGTTATTTTTTCTGAAGTGTAATTTCTTCTCTAATGTTATGGATTCTCTCCTGAGCACATAAGAGAGGAATGTTTAACCTCCATATGTTTGTTTTAGTTGTGCCCTCAGTTTCTAATGAGAAGCCAGACGGCGCATAATTGGACCAGCACATACATCCTTGTTTAGCTAGAATAGTGTTATGAAACATTGATTTGGAAATTAATAGCATATCAATTTGTGTATGTATTTGCTGTAGAATTGAATAAAATAAAATATCTTTCATTTGCAGTGAGGCATCTTCAGGAGTCACACAAATCATGTGTACCTACTAGTAGTTTTAGCTCCTTGCCTGACTGTTTCTCTAGCTGTTTTGGTGTCTGATCTGTCTACCTTTAGGATCAGGGCACAGCTATGACCCCACCCACTGTCACAATATCCCCTTCTCCAAATTCTTCCAAGAGTTGGGAGAATGTTTTTTGAAAAAGAGCAATTGACCTCTGCTGCTGAGGGATAGATGCTTCCTAAAGTTAGTATTTTGTTTCCAATTGCACTTTTAATCAACAAGCATTTACCATCTTGGCCTATGATTATTATTATTATGAATAATAGTGTTTACTGTTGTGGTGCCTAAGGGCCAGCCAAGAATGGGTCTCCACACTTCTAGGTGCTGTACAAATATAGACTTGGTCTACACTTAAAAGTCAGATCAACATAGCTATGACGGTCAGGGTGTGGGGAAGTCCCCCTCCTCTCCCCCCACTCTTGCAGGAACGCCATCTCCTCAAATCATGTTAGCTACATGAATCCAAAGCCCCCTTCCGTCAATACAGCTGCATCTACTTTGGGGGTTATGTTGGCAGAGTTATGTTGGTCAGAGTTGTGGGTTTTTTCCAGATCTCTGACCAACATAACCCCTAGAGCAGATGCAGCTGTGCTGATGGAAGAGGGCTTCAGGTTGATGTAGCTAACTTCATTTGTGGAGGTGGTGTTCCTACACTGATGGAAAAACCCCTTCTATCAATGTAGGCTGCATCTGCACTATGTGGTTATGCTGGCATAGCTACACTGACCTCACTGTGCTGGTGTAGTCTCCATAGTGTAGACCTATCTACACAGTAGTTGACAGTCCCTATCCCAAAGAGTTTACAATCTAAATAGGCAAGATACCCATAGGATGGGGGAGGGGTATAACATACCAGCCCAGTGAACTATGTGATGGCAGGAAACATGTTAGTTCCAGGATTTTTGAGGGGGTGGGTTTACTTAAGAGAGGATCGGCTATATATGGGGAGGGGGGGCTGGTGGGGGAGGGGAGGAGAGAAGAGTGAGGGGGTGGTAGGGGAAGAGGGGCAGGTGTGGAGCAAAGCTGAGGTAAAGAGACTGTCAGGGAGCAGGAGGGGAAGGGTTGGAGAAACCTGTCAAAACTATGGGAAATCCTCTGAATGTCCAAAGGTCTCTGCATTGGTGCTTCTGCCCCTGTCAGCTGGAGCCTCTGGCGAACACCTCTCTGCAGTTTTCCCCCCAGGTCATGTAGCAGTGTGTTGGAGGGAGGCATGACCTGGGCAGCATTGCCAACTCTAATGATTTTGTCATGAGTTCCATGATGATTATTTTTCTTAAAGCCCCAGCTCCTGGAGTCACGTGGATATGTGATGATTTCATCCTTCGTTCTTAAAGAAAAAAGTAAGTTTCTAGCCCTCGTGGCTGTGGAGAAAGCTTCAGAATGCGACCCCAGTACACCCTAACAGCCCAAAAAACAGAAGACAAATAAAAAGACCACCCAATCTATTATTTTACATAACCTCACGATTTTTGATGATCCTGACTCATGATTTTTGAACATTCTCTAAGATGAATAATATTTACTTAGATCGGCATTAAAAAAAGAAATTCCTGCCCAACCTGCTGCTCCTGCAACATTGTTTTTGTTTCTCCAGTTCCCTCTCAACACATTGGTTAAAAGTAATAGAAAAATAATACAGTGGCTTTGTTTTGTTTTTGTTGTTTTCCCAGCTCCCCCTTCCCCCCCCAACAAAATCCACACACTATTCATAATGATATAAAATTCCCCCCTTCCACCTTTCCCTACAATGTGGAGGTTCCCTATCGTCTCAGATACAGCCAGCTGATTAGCCCATTCTACTGGTGTGGTGAACTCCGTCTGGGGTATGAAGACTCCCCACCATGGATGGAGCTGTGGCACCATTTTCTTTAAAGAACAAATGTTGGGATCTGTTGCTCAGAGCCATATTTCAGACCCCTTCCTCCTTTATATATCCTGGCTTTAATCACATCTATGGTGCCACCCCTTCTTCACCCCTTTTCATTGTTATCAACACGCATTCAAATTCTTTCTTCCCCTTCCTCTTTATACATCAATTCCAATCTGTAATACCTTTTCCATGAGTTTTAGGGGGTCTTTTAAAGTTAAAAAAAGGCAGACTGAGCTCACTAAAAATTGAAGAGCCCACTTACTGACACCATTTCCTCATGACAGCTACCCTCTCTTCTCGAATAGCATTTGGAAGTGTAAATTGAAAGGGATATACTCCTTGGTATTTTTTTCTCAGTTGGTAGAGATGGCTGAAAAATGCCTTTGCTCTCACTCTTCTTCAGATTCATGCTGCATCTTTAAGATTTTATTTCTTGGCTTTTCTGTTCCTGTCTTTTATCTGCCTCTCTCTTCCATGTTTAACAAGTTGCCTCTCTATATTTTGGGTCATGGCCTGAGTCTGAATCCGCCTAGGTTTCAGGGCTACCTTCCTTTAGATTTAGTTTCGTGAGGGTTTTAACCCCTTTGCGTTTCTCCCATATGAGATATTGCTGTCCTTGATGAATAAATGTGTGTCACAGTTGCACCTGTATTTTCCCACTCTGTGGTCAATTCCAGGAGTGCCCAGTCAGGTCTCAGCACTCTGGCCATCACCTATCTCTGGGCAGGGACCACATCCCACTCCCCTCTGACGGAGGGTTTTAAGGCAGCACAACTCCCTGCCTTCCACTGTAATAGGCAGACTGACTTGCAGTGGATAACGGCCAGCACCTGTATGTTACTTTCTCTCCAAGGGCTATAAACTGTGTATTGCTAGCTGTTGCAAGTTGCCACACAGCTCTTTTTAAGTAAGCATATTTTATTCTTAAGATTAAAAGCATTACAGAGAAAACGTGTAAAAAAAACAATAAAAATTCCTATATGCATGCTAAAAGCTTACCAGAGGTCACCCATCAATCTTATGGCGCCCTAGTAGGGCAAAGTCTTTCCAACCCTTCTGCAAGGGCTGGGGGTCCCCCTTGGACAGAAGGGTTTGTCTGTTTGTTGGATCAGAAAGAAAGCCCTGAGTCAGTTTAAACCCAGCCATTTTATTTCTTTATCTGTTGGTCTCTGGAAAACCCGGGTTGAACCAGTACATGTAAGCGTCTCTGGAGGTGTTTACAACCTAAGTGATTCACCTTAATCACTCCCTATTTTTTTTCATTTCCTGGAGGAACTGTGATACCCCATCCCCCGAGCCTCCCAAAGTCACATACAATCCTTGGCTCACAGTGATACATAAACCATTACCAGCTCCCCTCTACGTGTGCCCAGCTCCTGCTCCCCACAGGATGCTCCGCTGTCCAGGTGGCACTTACCTGGGTCCTGATGTTGCCTGGCTCCAGGTCTGCCCTGGGCTCCTAGAGGCTCCAGCCCCTGTGTTCCACTGCGTGGCCCTGGCTGCAGAGTCCCCAGCTCCCTCTGTGCTGACCCACTGCCAAGCGCTTTCCTCCTGGGCCCAGCACTAACACCTGCCAGCTCGGAGGACACTTTTCAGCCAGGGAGGGAAAGGAGCCGCCTGGCCTGGGACTGGCAGAAGTACCAGAAATGTGGAAGAAGCATCTTTGTTCGTTAGGGCAGATGTCTTCAGCAAACTGCAACCTATCCGCTGAACTGTTATGGTGCTGCCAAGAACAAGCCTGTGTTCAGGCTCATTCACTTTGACAGCAGGTCTTGTGCTCATTTAGAATTGCAGTGTTGATGAACAAGTGCAGGCGGGCTTCATTTGAAGGTTTATATCTGGGCTGGGACTAAGTGATGGACGGTATGACAGGATAGTAGCAATACAAAGAGTCATTCACCAAGGAGTAGTTCCCATCTGAGATGAAGAAAGGGGCCCGCCATCAATAACAGATTATTAATAACATTAGTCTTATTTATTATTTATATCGAGGTAGCAGCTAGGAGCCCCAGTCAGGGATTGGGGCCCCACTGTGCTAGTCACTGTGCAAACATATACAAAAGACAGTCTTTGCCCAAAGAGCTTACAATCTAACTATAAGACAGGAGACAACAATTGGATGCAGATAAACGGACAAAGGAGCACAAGGAAACAATGTAACAATGCTGGTCAGCATGCGAGGCAATGGTCTCAGCTCAGTTGTGTGTGTGTGTGTGTGTGTGTGTGTGATTTCACCATGTCTGGTCATGGTAAGGATGGTAAAGGCTTGGGGAAGGGAGGTGCCAAGCACCATCGTAAAGTGCTTCGGGATAACATCCAAGGTATTAGCAAGCCAGCTATTAGTCACTTGGCTCGACGCGGGGGGGTGAAGTGTATTGCGGGGTTGATCTATGAAGAGACCTGTGGAGTGCTGATGGTGTTCTTAGAGAACATGATCCACGATGCTGTCACTTACACTGAACGTGCCAAGCGAAAGACTGTAACCGCGATGGATGTGGTTTATGCTCTGAAGCGCCAGGGTCGTACTCTCTATGGTTTTGGTGGCTAAATGGGTCACTAAAGTCAAGCAGCCTAGCCATTGTCAAGTGTTTTGTAGGCATCATGACAGAGGAGAGATTTATGGAGGGACTTGACAGAGGACAATGAGGTGGTTTTGCAGATATTTATGAGCAGTTCCTCCCATGCGTAAGGGGAAATGTTGAAGAAAACATGAAGGTGTTTGTAACAAGGGGATGATGATGATGTCAGGCGTTAATGGCAGGGCAGATGCAGGAGCCAACATCTTGCTTGAGTAAGAGAGAGATTAGGCTGGATGGGATAGGTGAAAGTGCAAACAAGTAGTTTGTGTTTATGATGGAGGACAGGGATGAAGGATAGAGTGTATTAGTTACAAGATTTGGCCAGGAAGAGGTAATTAGAGAGATGGGATGGGGTTACTAGGGAAAGTGGCGGGGTTAGAAGAGGAGAGAAGATGGAAAAACTTCTGCATCTATGACAGGGAAGAAGGAGGAGGAAGTTGGAGGAGGAGAAAGGAAGATGGGCAGGGTGGTGGTGGTCACATAAGTTTGTAATTTTTTTCCTTTGAAGAAATCAGTCCAACTTTTGCAAAGGGAAGTGGAGGGGTGTGTGTGTCTGTGTGTGTGTGTGTGTGGTTGTGGGAGGAGGGTTTGAGGAAGGAGTAAAATCTGCCCTAAAGGCAGTTGATATTGTGAATATGAGATTGAGTTAAGTGAAGAAGTAGAATTGCTTGTTAGGAAGATGGTAGAACTGAAAGAGAAGAGAACAAATTTNGCCTAAAGGCAGTTGGTATTGTGAATATGAGATTGAGTTACGTGAAGAAGTAGAATTGCTTGTTAGGAAGATGGTAGAACTGAAAGAGAAGAGAACAAATTTGTAATGGAGGAAGTCAGCCTGGTCATGAGATTTCCCCCGGAGATGCTGCACAGTGTGAGAGCAGGAGCAGAGGAAGCAGATGTTGGGAGTGAGCTGGGTTGGGGATTGGCAGGGTGAAGACATTGCAATGAGAGAGAAGGGTAAAGGAGTCAAGGGGGAGGAGAGTTCAGAGCATAGAGAATCAACTACCATATCAAGGGAAAAGAGAGGGCAGAGAGCTGAAGAGGACCGAAGAGAAATTTTGCTATAGCTCGGTAAATATATTTTCCATTATATTTGTCTTTATCACAAATATTCTTATCCAAATGGGAGAATGTATTAGTAATTAAATCCTGTGCTTAATAACATAGGTGGTAACAATTCTGCATCCTATTTATAACATTTTTAATCAAAACCTCGTTAAAAAGAAATCAATAGTGGTAGAAGATCCATCCTCAGTCATTATTGACACTCCTGTTTGAAACAGTCTCAGTCCTTTAAAACACCTCTGTATTCTTGCAAGTAAATTCCACTGGATAAGACAGAATGCCTGTAAAAATACTGCCTTTCTTCCAGGCAGAAGGAATTTTAAAGGGCCAGGAGTGAATATAAAGTTTGGTTTTTTTAAAGCAAATTTATTACCCTTACAATAAATTGGAACAAGCCATAAGATCATATAGCAAAGTCCATTAAAGTGAGTGAAAAGATTCCCATTGTCCTTTAGCAATTTTGGATGAGTCCCTTAGCCTGAAAGTTTTGGGTTGAAATCTATTTTTCCTGATTCTTATGAATTTAGAGTTTTTCATCCAGACAAAGATACTGTGGAGCGCAGACACCCTAGATTTTAATGCTGGGTTTGTATTAGGAAGTATAGTTTGAGTCTGGTTACAATATAAAACAGAGGTAGTAGCATTCCATTTAAAAGCTAGCTTATACTATTTAAATATTTACTGAGCCAAAAGCAGGAAAGTTAACAGATTAATTAATTAACCGATTAATTGATGAGTTGATGCAGAGAAAAATACATAGATGCTTTGAATTACATTAAAAAATTCAGCAGCCTCACTAGAAGCTGATGCTGCATCACTGACCAACAAGTTCAATGAATGAGAACTGTATGGGACAAAAAAGGCTTGAGGGTTTAACTCTCGGATCCGTGTCTGCACTCCTCTGTTTTTCCCTCTCATGTTGGCACCATTATCGTAGCCCTGACCTCTCATGTCAGCTATCGCAATTCCCGTATCTTCCAGCTTTTTAAGAAGCACATTTGTCATACCAGCTCCTGTAGTATCATCAATGTCAATAAATTCTAGAAAATGCTCTCTGACAGTCACCATTGCAGGGACATTTTTACTAGGTTCTGGTGTTGTTACAAAACGCACCATTAAAGTCATTTGTTCCATATGGCTGATGTCAGGTGTGCAGTCCAGAATAACAGAGTAATATCTTGCTGACTTCAGATCTGCCACAATCTTCTGTTTGACTTTTGTTGCCAGTAACTGTATGATCTCATTTTGAATTTTTCCCAAGGTAGTGGTGTGTGTACATTTCTTGGGTGGTGACTCTTCCTAGGTGCTCCTGGAGTACAGCATCAAACTCAGCCATCAGCTCCACAATTTTAAGGAAGTTTCCATTGTTTGGCACATACAGCTGATCTGACGTGCCACGCAGTGCTAGGTTTTGGGTAGCAAGCATTCTCACCATGGCAACAAGCCTTTTCAGAACATTTTGCCAGTAAAGAGACTCTGACGCAATCTTCTCTTGATGCTGATCATCTATGGTGGCCTTTAACCTTAGTCTCATCTCAAGCTCTTTCCACCTATGGAAGGCTCTCTGGTGATTTGCTGCCTTCTCATGGCATGCCAGATTTTTCCAGTCCTTTGTTCCTGTCAAACCTAATGTGGCTGGAACATTAGACTGGAAGAGTTTGCAATAAAAACAGTATGCAGCATTCTGGGTTTTTGAGTGCATAAGCCATGGCCTCTCCACTTTGTCACCATTGGGGATTTCACGCCAGTAATGTGTTGGATGGAAACTTCTATTTTCCTTGTCTTTGGGGAACATGAAGTTTTTCACTTGCTGTGGCCCATGCAGTACAAGGAAGTCCCTCAGGCTACTGCTTAAGTGGGTCCACAGTCCTGGATCATCTAGACCAGGGGTCTCAAACTCAAATGACCTCGAGGGCCACATGAGGACTAGTACATTGGGCCGAGGGCCGCATTTACTGACACCTCCCCCGCGCCGCCCTCGGCCCCGCCCCCACTCCACCCCTTCCATGAGGCCCCGCCCCTGCCCCGCCTCTTCCCACCCCTTCCCTGCCCCTATTCCAACCCCTTCCCCAAAATCCCCACCCCAACTCTGCCCCCTCCCTGCCCCCAGGGGGCACAGGAGGGGTGTGGGGTGCGGTGGGGGCTCAGAGCAGGGGGTCGGGGTGTGGC